>QNGE01000512.1:31925-52449 GCA_008508345.1 Paragonimus westermani | reverse complement strand
GGGGAGGTACGTTCGAAAACCTGCCGCGATCGGATCAAGGACAACGTGCGCGACCGGATGAGTCATCGCTCGACTGGATCGGACCAACGGGCGAGGCAGGGCAGGCGAAATACGACAGACGGCCAGATCGGAGGCGTGGTTTTTCCAACATTTAGAGGAACATCTCGACACGATGTTGGAATACGGTCAAGGCCAACATTGGGTGGATGGCGGACAGCACGAGCAGCCGGACGAGCCATCGCGCAACGAAATCGGACAAACAGACGAGGAATGGCAAGCGGAAAACTCTCCGATAGAAGGCACCGGTCACGCACGTAAACCGGTTAGAAGTGCACACGACGTGTGAACGGAAACCGGGGGGTGCTGCGGGTTGGAATTACGACTCATAAACGAGAGAGCGCGCGTTGCATGTGACTAGCGATTTGGACAATAAAGATTGTGCTTTATTGGATGCCTTCTCGCTACAGTATGACTAAAACGTTTATTTATGTGCGCTGACATCCGCTTTTCTTCCAAGTTCATATATCTACTTAGCCGCATGCTTCAAATACAAACTGATTAAAGCTTATTCATCAGGTTTCCATTTCTATTCGCAATTACTCAGTAGTCGAGTGTGTTCGTTGGGTTATCACATCGGCGAAATGAAAACCAGCAGGAGCAGAATTCTATAATGTTTACACACTCCCTGTTTTGGTCCATTCTGGTTCATAGGGAATACGAGCAATGTGCCGACTGGAATATGAACAGCGTAGTGTAAGCTACTTGAGGCAACGTATGTGAAGGTAATACGGGTTCAACAGGACATTTAGTATCGCCACTAAAGCAATCGATGTCAACAGAATGATGCGATTGATTGCATATCCACATAAGATATTCTAAAATGGCACCGAGGAGATGTACAAGTAGAAAGCGGCGCACAGCTACTCACCGGTCATAGATAATACCATCCACGCCCATCGCTGTGAGTTGAGCTCGCTTCTCCGGACAGTTAACCGCTTCGCCCCAGGCAAGTACAACCAAGGAGTGCAAATGCGCTAATTCGATCACGCCGGGAGTCTCCAATACTCGATCGCTCTCCAAACAGACACCCTGAACACAGAAAAAAGAGGAGATAAAAAATGATGGGTAATCTCGTGGCGGTTGGTAAGATCACCACATAGTCTGACGCGTAGTGCGGTCAATCTAAGAGGCTTCCTTACTGGGAATGTTGGTCTCCAACTAGAAAACCATGTCCCAGTCATTTCTAGGGTTTTAGCATCCATTATACTTCGCCGACTAACCGCAGCTCGGAAGGTAAACAGTGGGGAAGAACAGACAAGGTTTCGCCCCGGGCGGGGATGTACAGATTTCACTCTTCGTGAAATTCTGGAGCAGCGTCGTCGGCCAACAATAGTTGTATTTATCGACTATAAAGGTGCGTTCGATTCAGTGGATCGATCTGTACCCTTAGTGTCGCCAAAACGCAGAGGTGTGCCGACTAAGTACGTAAACATATTGTCGGCACTCTATTCCCATACTTCAGCTCAGGTTAGGGTTTACGGTGAGCTGTCTGACAGTTTCAGCACCATGAGCGGCGTACGTCAAGGCTGTCCGTTGTCACCATTTTTCTTTAATTTCGTCATAGATGAAATAATGAAGGATTGTCTTCGGCACTTAAAAGAAGCCGTTGTGGACCTACTACCTGGTGAAACACTAACTGATCTTGATTATGCTGACGACAAGGTGTTGCTGTTTGACAACTTTCAATCGGCACAAGTAATGTTAGACGCTATTTCGCGTTCTGCTAAATACTTCGGAATGCGCTTTGCAGCCTCAAAATGCAAAGTGCTTCTGCAGGATTGCTGTGACCACGTAGATTTGATGTTAGATAATGTAGTCATGGAGGTTGTTGACCGGTTTGTATACCTGGGAAGCTGCATCAGCAGCGGTGGAGGTGTAGGGAATGAAATAGAAGCGCGTATCTCTAAGGCTAGGGCGGTATTCGCTAACTTGAGGCATCTCTGGCGACAGAGGTGTATTTCTCTGAAGCTTAAAGGTCGTGGATATAAGACAACGGTGAGGGCCGTACTACTTTACGGCAGCGAGACCTGGCCGCTCAGGGTAGAAGACGTGAACCGTCTTCAAGTATTTGATCACCGATATCTGCGTTCAATCGCTCGTATCGGGTGGCACCAGCGTGTGAGTAACGAAGAGGATGGGAAGCGGGTGCTTTGTAGTGATTGTCAGACGAGTTCTTTTGTCCAGTCTCTACGTTTGCACAGGCTTAGATGGTTAGGTTATGTATTAGGGAAGCCAGCTAGTCGTCTTCCACACCGAGCACTGTTCGCTGGCACTGCGACCGACTGGTGTAAGGTTCGAGGTGGACAGATAGTGACCTGGCGTAGGGAAATGAAGTCGTTCACGAAGGGGTTGACCGCTGTAGATCGTGTTCGTCTCCTGGGCTGGGGCCCTCGTGACTCACAGAGTCGGTGAGATGGCGGCTAATCGAGCTCAGTGACGTGAATGTTGTCATTGTTCGGCCGAGTTGCCTGTGAAGTGAGTGCATTTAATGACGCGGGGCAACGAAAGCCGTAAGGAAGCTATCTCGCTGACGACGCCTTACTCTCACTTGCAGCTCGGTTGTTTGTTTGCAGGGTGTAGGCACCTTGATGTTGAATGTTTGAATATGAACGTAGTCATTTTCAGTAGTTAAGTCCCTTCCCGTCCCTTCTTTTTCCTTCTCTCTTCCTATGTAGGGCTTGCTGTTTCTTCATGGTTGTGTGACATTTAAGCATTAGTGTAAACCACTGATGTATTGCTGTCTATGACGATGATGAGAAAAACCACGCCAGACAGGATGATGGGCAGCGGCTTGGCTGAAATTAGTTAATCTTGTAATTTACACACTGCGTAAATGATGAGGTCCAGCCCCATCAGTACAAACCAGGTAAATTTGTACAGTTTCAGTGATGCTGTAGATGGACGCTCAACTAGAAAGCACACTAATCACAACTATCTGTGGATTAGAGAACAAACAATGAAAAGAAATTATTCCCAGTGAGAGACTTTGATCACATTTGAAACATACAACAGGAGCGGGAAATCCATGTTTTACACTTTTTGGAAAATAAAAGTAGGTACGTTGCTGCAAGGTCAACGAAACCCTTGAGTAAATCCCTCCATCGAAAAAATGATTTGCGCACATCATGCAAGTCATTGCTGCCCTGATAAACACTCAAGTTCTCTGTTTGTTCGTAAGCTGTTTACTTCTGGATGTTGTTCTCTCCGGGCTTCCCTATTTTAAAAACACCAATACGAGTGGAAAAGACAAGTGCAGCTGAAGTTTGAACACAATGCCAGAGTTCTAAAGCACGCTCTGTGAGTGTCTTAGTGTCCGAAACAAGACATATGTTACGTCAATTGTCCAAACCGACTTCAGGTACGGTGAAGATGAATCAACTCACTACTGGACATTGCTGTCATCATCAGCTAGCCAAAATCGGTGGGATAATCATGTGAAGAACGATACTAGCTGTCGGTGCGTACACAGAGAATCGGCAAATTCTCGAATGATAGCGGAGGTGGGAAATGTGGACGCAAGTTGCATGTTAATAGAACACTGCGAGAGTGCTGCTCATTGGCAAAAAAAGCTTGAGACGATCAAACAAGAGCGCGATCGCCGCCGCGCATGTGCATACCGTTGCACTGTAAGACTGTTAGATGCTGAGTGCTAGGTTTGGGACTACTCGAGGTTACGCATTGTCAACTAGGCATACCTTCAGTTAGTGTGTTAAAATATACGGCGTGTCCGTAGCCAAGCCCTTTGTATTCCCACTTAAGAAGGTGACCGTCAAGGTCAACAGCAATCTCGGATGCATTCGATAAATAGTTGGATGTCGTTTCCTTTTCGGAAGCCGGCAAAATCAACTCTTGCCTTCGATACTCTCAATGATGCATTTTCAATAATGTGAGCTGATGAGGTGACACCATCCGGGTAGATGAAACAGCTGAAGCGGACAGAATGTACTGAAGGAGAAAAGGTTAACGACCCGGTTTCAAAATGACATCGCACTTTGATTTTTGACTTGTGTCATGAATTCCGAGTGCCAACTAAACGTTTATCACGTCCGGCATTATTTGCAACCGAGACTGCGGAAGTTTGGACGAAACCAAGTCGTAGTCATGAAATGTGAAAACTTAGATCATTCTCAAGAGGAAAGCCAACAGATCTTGTCTGTCCACTTTGGGATGTTTTGAACATTCAATCAAGTGACCCTATTTTATCCAATTTTTTGAGAATGGTCAACGAAACCATTCCTCATCGCAATGACAATAAACAGCAGCGTAAATCACAGGACTATCTGATCCAGCCGCTTACTTATGCATGTATGTACACATACGAGAGGCCAGGTTGTTGAAACGAGCAACCAACGCAAACTATAATAAATTTACTTTATAGGCAACCTGGAGCAGGAAAATAAAAACATAGTCGCCAAAGACATTGACACTTGGACACCAGATAAACGGCTCTTTCAAGTTACGTAGACAGCAAACAGTGCAATCACGCGATTGGAAACGAGAACTCTTGATGAACTGCGGTAGGGATGGGCATACGAAAGCTGTCAGTGACAATGCGGCAGTCGTGAGTGCATCGTTTGCAAAGGAATACTACCGATGCTGTGGGTCGCGGTGACATGACACTGACCAATGCAGCTGAGTGTGCCAGCCGTCTAGGACCGTGTCGGTCATGAATGTACACAACAGAGAACCGTCAACAAAGAAGAGACGAGTACGTTAGGTGTAAATAGTCAGTTTGATTATATTTCATACATTTTTATGAACCAGTGGTGTACAGTCAATTTTTAAGATACCCCACCTCCTTTCAGAGAAATGAAGCCACAGTCCTGGTGGTGTGAGGACTGTACATGGTGGTTGACTAAGGTTTTCAAATCTTCCCTCAGCTAATATTCAATCATATTTAACGTGTTAACTGGACGATTTGGGCTAACACGGGGTACCCAATCGGGCGGACAACTGCCCACTTTAGTAAACGGAAAAGACAAAGCTCTGACATTTTGTGACCAGGTCACTGATTTATCACTATGCATTTCTAGTTGATTGTTGGTGACCCCAGTGCATGTTCCTCCAAACGTTAAGCAGGCATGATGAGTACGCTTCCTGATCATTGTAGGCCGTGTGTAGTTGTGTTAATCGATTGCACATCCCAAGTTTTTCGAAACACACTGGCATACGGTCTCGTTGCTCACGTGCTCATCTCAATTCATAAGGCATAAGGGAAAGAGATAACGAGGATGAAACGCTGCAATTCGGTTCCGAAATTCGTAACAAAATGGACCCCACACAAGCATTATACTCTTCCTTTTATTGTTGACCGGACATCTTTCCGAGATCACATTGCGAATAATAGTTGCTCTAGCATAAGTTTGTGCAATGTTGATGCATTAGGTGCAGAGCCAGTTCGACCTTCGTAAACCTAGTGCAGTTGCTCTTCTCCGTCCAGATTAAAAGGTTTAAAGTTTTCCGACCGACATTGTGGAATAGTGCTTCATTTCCGCCAGAATAGCAGCTTCTGATGACGAACCCGCAACCGTTACCACTGGTCCAACATAGACCCGTCTGGTAAATGAACTCGTTGGAAACAGGAAAAATCTAGGCAGTGCGCAAACAGCGACAGCTGTCGCTACTGCTGAAGATAGTGATACAAAAGTGACTGATTTCGGATACTCCACAACAATGATTTGACAACAAACCCGGATTAAATATAACGGAGAGAAGAGGGTGAAATGTAATTTTAAAACTCCTTAAGACAAGAACCCTTCAAATAAGCAACCAATTTTCAGATGACAGTGAGATGTCGTTCACAAGATAGCTTTTGTGAAATTTCCGTCATCCTGCTTAATTGATTACCCCCATTTTAAGGAAAACTCGGTCGAATAGCAGTGACAGACACAACTTTGAGCCCAACTAGCATACTCAATCAGAGGGCCCTCGGCATGGTAGACGAATTCGATTTTAGAAGGGAGAAACCTGAAGGTGCACAGGTGAAATTCGTAACTTACCAACAATTGCTGACTTAATGCTGACCAGAACAAACGCTCAAATTCTGCCTGACGAGAATCGGCGTATTCGGGCGCGATTCCCAACTGAAAGACGGGGTACAGGTTTTGTTTTCGTTGTAACCTGCAGTGTACCAACAATGGAAACGTCCACAATGAGTGCAATCAGTTAGAGAATAATACAGTATTCAAAAGAATGAATGAGTACGATAAACGAAATCACCGAACTAAAACTGACTCCTTGTTTGTTTTGCACACATCAGAAGGCTGATGCACAGTGCAGGTCTGCAAAACAGACAAATTGATGTTCTGGTATTGATATGTTCGCCGAGCTTGGCATTTAGGTNCAAAACAGACAAATTGATGTTCTGGTATTGATATGTTCGCCGAGCTTGGCATTTAGGTTGCAAACGTTTCATCACCAGGCGAGGTGACATCATCATCTCCTGTAAGACTGACCTGTGTACAGATTCGTTTTGTGTGTTGGTGGTGTACTTACTGAAAGGCATAGTAAACCAAAACTGCCATCCGAACAGATGGTCAACGTGATGAAAAAGGTTGACATATTATTGTTTCCTAAAGGTGACTATAGTATATACCAAGCAACTCAAAGACTAATAAATTCGATTAAACGATCATTTATGGCAGCCGAACTCCGTGTATTAAGCCGGGCCCGAAAGCCACCTTTGTCTTCAATCAAAGTAGTTTAGCCAGTCGATGTCACCTCCAAGTGTGTACACCAATTTACATGCAACCGTGGGGAAAGTTACGTAGACAGAATCGAGAGATGCTTGTTCTCCAAAGTGACAGGGCGTGTCTAATTGAGTGGAGAAGACCGTGTAACCGCAGAGCGAAACTGTCGTTGAAGCGGGCAAACAACCTGTTTCCACAGTCGCTGAACAAGCTCTGACTAGAGGTCACGCGCATTCAGAATCCTATAACGTCAATCCGATGAGATTCTTGCGATTTCCTGAGACGATCACACTCAATCGATTGAAGCCGGCCTTCAGAAACAATTGCACGTGAACGTGGCCCTGCCTTAGACTTAATGACCTTTCCTAACTCACCGATCGACCATCCCCCACCCCACCCCAATTTGTTTGATGTATAAAACCGGCTCACGATATTGAAAACTAGGTACGGAGGAGTCAGTACGAAATGTTTGTATCTACCACTCTATGATCCAAATGTTCCGTTCAATTTAAAATATTATCTGATACAACTGAACTTACGACAACTGGTGACGACTTCCGGTTATCAACCACATGGTTAATGGTTTGAGTCCCGGTTGCATTGGTTGCTTTTATGCGTGTTTGGGCAGCCTGGCAGTATCCACCTTACAGACGGTCTGATGTAATATGACGGCAAACACCATGCGGTGCAAATGTTGGAGGTGTTTCGAAACACAAAAAGGAGCTAACAGAGAAGCATACGAGCGATATAATGGCTGTACAGTTTCTCAAAGACATCCACAAGAGGAGACCCTTAAGGTTCTCAAGAGTCATCAGCTTTCGCTTACCAACGCGTTTTGTCCGCTGGCAGCCTAGACACGAATCAGCTTCGTGCGTCTTTATAGTGGAAAGCTTCATGGAATTAGCCACTCAAACTTAATTAAGTGATGTTCTGATTTTCACAAAAAGTCTACACTCCACGGTTGGACACTTCGATACCCTAGTGTATTACCCGAAGAATGGAAAGAGTGATAGCGATGAGGCACATCTTGCGTTCGTATTATTAACACGCCGGAACGCTTTATAGCCTCAAAATGCAGTGCTTCCGTAGATTTAATGTTAAATAATGACGTTATAGAGATTATTGATGAGCAGTAGAGGACTTGGTCAATTTCAAGTTTAACATTGCTCATATCTGATCGCAGCCTTCGCAGCCAGATAGACTATCCATCCAGCCTCTTTCGAAAATAGGTTCAGAGGTCAACTCGATTGCCTCATGAAAGCCTGACCAGAGTTCTAGTCCCGATTGTGGCAAGGATATACACTACCGATGAGCTCGAACAAGAGCGAAACTCCAGTCTGGTGCTTTCTTTCGAAAGACGCTGGCGAAAGTTGCGGGCAAATGTGAGTGTTCAATTTGACACTAGGAAGATTGTTAACCGGTATGTGTACTCAGGAAGTTGCATCAGCAATGACGGGGTACAAAAAATGAATCAGAAGCGTGCCTTCAAGAGTGTTGCCTTGGAGAGTGGTTGTCCGCCAATCTAACACACCTGTGGCGACATGGTCACATCTCTTTGAGGCTTGGAGAACACGTACATAAGTTGACTGTGACAGTCGTGCTACTGCGAGGCCGCAAGATTATTTGTAACCAACTGTCAGTATTAAATGCACATTGTGTGGAAAGGGCTACTTACAACAATGTGAACCAAGTTAGCAAAATGAGTCGAAATCACTTAATTTCAGTCACAGGGTCGACTCAATACTAAATGGATTATGACATTCCCAAATGAAGCGCAGTCTCCATTGTTCTTAAAATCCCCTAGGCATCTCTTGTGCAACCTAGGTAGTCATTAGGGGATGCACGCTTACGCTCAACATCAGTAGTTCATGTGACATCTATCGTCTGCCTAAGGATCATGAACACAACAATTCAGCCAGTCAGTGTGTTACTCCATCTCATAATTGTAAGATGGTTACATGTCAACTCGGATCTCCAACAGATATGTATCTCCTGGGCCGACCGCTGAAAAGACGAGCCCGTTCATTGTAACCATATCAAGAAAACCGGTGTACCGGTTTTACTCACCACATTAGCCTGTCGCGTGATTCGCACAGTTTGATCGTATTGAATAGTGCCTCAGTGCAAGCACAGTCATCTGAATCTCGCAACCCTGCCAATATGTGACCGAATATAGTCGGCGGCATCTGTTTCGGGTTAGTTTTTCACAGTAAAACGAAGCCAAAGGACGTCCGTGCGTAATACCAAAATTGGCTTGCGCTGAACCAATTGTGGTTGCATCCATTTACCACATTTTCAGTGTAAATCAGAAATACGAATCCTAAGAGGTGTATGGGTAGGGGCCTTTGTGGTTTAATGTCTGTTAGGCAGACGATAGACTAGTATCTAAGTGAAACCTTCACCTTTCAGGAAAAAGCAGACTCTAACGGTAATGATCCGCACACACACCAAAACAGACGATCAAGAATTCAACTAATTGCATTTCCTGCCATCAAGCGTGAATCAAATCAGTTTGAATAAAACGCACATTATATAGCCGGAAGCGTTTAGATCGCGAACAATCAACTAATTACACGGACGAAACAAAACAAGCCGTGACAAGCAGTGTTGCTATAATCCTCCACACATCATTCCGACAATAAAGACGTCGCGCTCAGAGTGTAGTTTGCATCCTTGGGGGCTTACAATTTTTTAGTTGAAAGTCATACCATCAGGGGTTTAGGATCCCATTATACCGAAGTGGTAGCACTGCTTTCGGGGTTCAAACGGGACGCCAAGCACAAAATTCAGTTCCCAGCCTGTGTGGACCGGGCGTATGACAAAAAAAGGGTTCGATGCGATAGGGCACGTAAGCAGTCCAACGTGCAATGGGGCAGTTGTGCTAGAACTACGACATGGAGGGCTGGCGATCACAAAAGGAGTCCAGCTTTGTCACAAGCAATGAAGGTTGCTGATTGAGTATTTTCTTCTGAAAATATGAACAACGTCGGACCTTCGGACACTCAAAAAAGTTGTGCAATTTTAACCCGAGTCCGGAAGCAGATTAGTTGGTGGTGAGTGCTAAGGCCTTTTGTTTTGATGATGTGTGCTACCTTTTTCTGAGTACACTTGAACAATTTGTGCAAAACTGGCAGTCTTTCTCATCCTAAGCCTCCGCAAATGAACACCAGGGATGTTGTTGGAAGGCTAACGTTTCGGGAAAACGAAGAGCTAACACATTTATGGGCTTGGGATCGTACTAATGTAGGAAGATCCTCTGGTCGATTAATAACTTCGGGAGTGTTGAAACATAGTCTCAAAAACATTCAAATACGCTTCCTTGGTCATCCGCTGTTTAGCCCAGGTTATCTTCGAGTAGGTAGCCCCAAGCCATGAGTACTTCAACTCTCAAGTTGAATGGTGGTATGATGATGTATTTGCGGAGTGCACCGCCAGACTAATGGGGATGTCAGCGTGTCTACCAGCAAAACGTTTTTCGTTAGGATAAATGGTAGTTGACTGAATAGTTACACTTCTATACATGCGTCCACGAATCAACTTCAAATGTTCTTCTTTGTTCCTTTTAGAACCGGCAGGGCAGCTTCGTAGGCGGCGTTTTCACTGGCCCACATCCCGAAATTACCTTCGCACCGCAAAACGGTCTTGTGTCCACAATGGGGAAAGATGCAGGCAATATCCAATGCGAAACTGAATTGTACACAATGCATTATCACTTGCAGCTCGGTTGTGTTGTTTGCAAGGTGTAGGCACCTTGATGCTGAATGTCTGAATACAGACGTAGTCATTTTCAGTAGTTAGGTCCTTCCAGTCCACTTCTTTTTCCTTCTCTCGTTCTATATAGGGTTTGCTTTTTCTTCATGGTTGTGTGGCAGTTAAGCATTAGTGAACCACCGATGTATTGCTGTCTATGATTGATGATGATGATGGTGATGATGATGATGATGATGATGATGATGAGGATGATGATGATGATGATGATGATGATGATGATGATGATGATGATGATGATGATGATGATGATGATGATGATGATGATGATGATGATGATGATGATGATGATGATGATATAGAGCACCTTGTTGTTCGAAACACCTCTTGATGATTCGCTTCCAGGTATTCATCCATTGATTCTGCGTGCGATCGATACTTTATTGGTTTATGTCATTTTGACTGATGTGAATAGTGAGACCACGAATTTAGTACATCCGAACCGTAAACAGAACGGATATGCGAAAACATGATGTGCGTTGTATTGATGCTCATTATTAAGTAAATCTTTGGTTAGGCCATAACGAGTTAAAACTAAGAGTTATCGGTTTCGCAACGGTTCGACCCGCTCGGAGAGCCTTTAATTTTAACTCGTTGTGGCTTAACCAAAGATGTACCTAATAGTGAGGTTATGAAGTTATGTGGCAGTGGAAAAGTCGCACTGTTGCTGACTGAAATCATCAGTTTACATACAACTGGATGACCATTACTTACTTCTGTTAGACAATATAACTTCAGATATTTGTCGAGCTGAGAAAGATAAATCAAAACGACATCAAACTCCAAAGCACTTGAAAACTAGGTGTTTACATTTACAATAAAAAATAATTCACTGAAGACTTTCATCACGCATAATGCTGACGTATTTTGCTATCGGCTGAACAAACCTCAAGGTCGTAGTTGTGGTACAACTGCACATAACTTCATCAATTTTTGTTATATGTAGAGCGTCGTTATCATTGCGCATGCAATCAGAACTTTTGCGTACTTTTGTGTACTGACACAGTACCCACTGGCACAAATTGAATACGGCAGCGTTTATTTCTATTACTGTCTCAGTATGTCAGCCATGATAAATGCCGGTTATGCGCTCAACTATCATACCTTATTTAGTACTGCATATGACCATCAGTAATCTACCCAATTCAATTCATCGCGATGGTGTGTACGTAAACTAGTCGGATCCGGGAGCTGAATGCATCACAAGTCTAGCTGTCAACGTTCTAGCAATTTTACCTAGGAACTGACTGGTTACCATTGACTTCAAATTATGAACCATGGAGATCACTAGGATCAGTAAGAAAGACCCAGTTATGTGCGCGAGGATACTTGTATACCAGGACAGGTATGGCTGCTCCCGGGCAGGTTATGATGGTTTCAAAAAGAACACTCTTGCACTAGCAATGCTTAAAGTGATTTGGTGATAAAACAACTGCTTTTTTCAACGAAGACAGCAAAGACCCAAAACCCATTGAAATAAACACGACTATATTAAGAAAAGTAGGAAAAACTACGGCAAGTCTGAGCGACAACAATGTACAGGTCTGATCAAGACGGATTGAAAACTAGTCTCATCTCGAACTAACACTTTTTTGGCAATCGGCGATTAGAAACAGCCTCATACAAACGACAACTATCTCAACTGCGGACAAGCCGGTTTGTGGCTCTACGAGCATCAGCATGGTCAGCGAATCAAGACATCAGATTGAGTTGAACGGAATACTTGTGTACAACCCACAGAGTAACGACTGCGTCATAATCTATTTGACCGCGGGCTATAAAAAACTGACATATCTAAATGTATGTTTTTATTTATGAAAAGTGGCTGACATAGAAAAAATCCTAAGGATGGTTTACCTCTCCATATAAACGACAAACCTCTACCTCAACTTCGGCGTTAGAGATTTAAAAGTTACTTTCAGTAACGGCATGAAGCGGTCACTTTATACTGCGAACAAGCCTACCCCTATGTGCGTGTATCTGGCACTACTGACTATGCTTCTAAGAGTTGACACTATCAAGCTGTTTTCGTCTGCTCTAGTGATCAAATTTAAAGCTGCGTGTGAGCGTGAAGCATAGGGACGAATAGGAAATGGTGGATAAATGAACGATAGACAATTGAGGGTCGCGTGAACAACGCTTGTCAAAACGCCCCCAGCAATCGAAAATAGTTGTAGCCGCGATAGGCAAGTGGTCAGTCAGCAAGTGCGTGATTGCAAAAGCATAGGGTAATGAGATTTACATAACCCGTGATTGTCAGATCCGCGCAGGCCGGTTGGCCCGTCCGCTTTTGCCTAGTAGTGTGCGTGTGTGCACTTGGTAAGCATCCACCCGAAATGGATACGAAAAATTCATATTAGTATGATAAACTTCACGGTACCGATCGGCTGTATGACCTTCGACGAATACTACTCACTCATCTAGCCACCAATTCAATTCACCTAATTTCACTGACATGAAAAAGCCAAAGATATCAGAGTTGTTCGGATGTGAAGAACAGGAAAATTCCCGAGTGACAACGGAAATACACAGCACAAACAAGTGTTGATAAGCTGAAAGATGTTGGAATAGATCTTCACCAACCCAATAGTGACTCGCGTTTTTGAAAGTGCGTACGAAAGCAGAGTTCGCGAAAGAATTACTGACAACTATCATCAGAAGACATTTGAATGGGCGGTTCACTAGTGAATAAGATGTCCCAACCTCCCGTCAACATGGACACCAGTGAGAACCGGATGGTAGGGCGGTATTTTGTTTAGCGAATGTTCGACTGCTGTCCAAACTCCAAGACTCTGCTGGACTGATGAGACGAGCTTCGATTTGTTTTGCACAAGTTCGATGGGACGCTCTTTGGAGGGAACGAAAGCAAGCATTCCTTTCACCAAAAACAAAGGTCGAGAATGACATCGGATTGGAAGTTCTATTACGACCTATGGAGTGAGGAGTACCTACAACAGGAATGACAGTGGTTCGTGCTCTGGTGGATGAAGTGAAGAGTAGCAGAGCTATGCTAACAATGGTGATCATTTGTGACAACGCCGTTTGTCTTCGGAGATGTTTATCAAGGAGGGCAGACACTGCGATGAGCATAGTATTCTCCTATGCTAAATCCCACTGAAAAAACCTGGAGCATAGTGAAGGCGAGATTGACTTAGCAGTTGCCGGTCCACTATGATGCATTGAGGGATGGTGATCCTGATCAAGTGCTGAGTCAGAAGGAATGGCACATGCGTATTCTGGAACATATAGTCCATTCTGCTGTGAAGGACTTCACAGGAGAACGATACACCCATTTTGTAAGATGTCCGTACCAAATTTAGTACGAATGAAGTTGAATAGTTTGGACGTCGTGTTTAACATGTTATTGATACACAGATTGGGAATAACACAACGTTACGATCAAGTTGTAATACTCTACGTTTCAACCACCTCGGGTGGCCTTCCTCAGGAGTGTTGACTACGTCCATATTCAAACATTCAACATCAAGGTGCCTACACCCTGCAAACAAACAACCGAGCTGCAAGTGAGAGTGAGGCGTCATCAGCAATACAGTTTCCTTACGGCTTTCACTGCCACGCGTCATTAAATGCACTCACTTCACAGACAACTCGGCCAAACAATGACAACATTCACGCCACTCAGCTCGATTAGCCGCCATCTCGCCTAGAGTCTCCAACCACCGACTCTGTTTTCGAACTAAAGGACTCTTCGATTCAGATATCTGAAACGCTCTATAGGGGCGTTTCGAGCGCAAGGAAGTCCCAGTGGGATACCTTAATTTGTTGAAACCATTGCATTCATGCCATGACTGGGGAGCGTGCATTTATCAACAGCCATCTCGAGAGTTCTCCACTACAAGTGGCATCCAATAGAGATGTCACATTCCTTCCAAATCTTGACTGTTTACAAGATGGTACCCTAGAAGGAGCATTAGGAAGTTTCTAAGATTTCGGAGTGGCGTTTCTGCCAGATAGCGAGTGAACTGACACTGAGTGTGCGGACGACACTGGCTGAATTAGTTCGTTCGCAACGTGTAGACCATGGTGAATCGGTAAAGTGGCAGGTATGGTGTATACTAAAAGTGTTGCTACGTGACCCTAATGTCCCGGAGACTGTTGATTGCCTGTTCTATTAAATGCAGTGGGTGCGCATACCATTGCCCTACAGACCGAAGACCCTACCCATGCAAGTGGAAGATAAACATAAACTTTCGATGTTTAACCACCATCTTACTCACCAGCTAGCTTGTATCAAATAAGTTACATTAAGATGTCTTTCTCTTTATATCTTCGGTATCTACCTCTTCAGCCCAGAACTTGCTATTAGAGTCGTGCCTATGAGTTCTTCCACACCTTTCCGCCAATCAGAAATTTTCAAGCTTGCTATTTTTATTACATCTATAGACTACTTGTCAGTTGGTTGTACTAATACACTTGTTTAATCTTTTCAGCTCTTCTGTTCTGTGTACAGGTGATCGCCTGATCACAAATCAACTGTGGCAACATCCATTCTAATACGCTAAAGTACCAGCAGTACTACTACGATGACCAGAGAGGAACACCACTCAACGTGCATCTGAATAGGTGGGGGAAATCATTGTCGAAAACAATTAATGTGGGTCATTGTATACAGCTTGGTAAATCTAGTTTATTCATTTTCCGTTCCGCTAGATCCCATTTTTTTGTTACCGAGAGATCACAACAGTCTAATATCTGGTTAGCCAGTGTTGGTTTTGCTTCCTGACCTCATTTCGACGAGTTTACATCATATACCGGATATGTGAATGGGACGGTAAGTAGTGTAGTAAAGGCTGCCATCAATGCAATAGACTAATCCAGGAACAGGTGCCATCAAGTAGATATACATAAGTGCGGTTGTTCCCGTTTACTAAGAGTTATCAGCCCAATTTTAGAACCCCACTCACCTATTAACCGTCGAATGGCTTTTACAGGGGTGAAAAACGTACCCTGGAATGCGGTGAATCAGGTGCGGCTCAACCTAATTATAGTAAGAAGTGCGGAATGAACCACATACACAAAAGTGAAGAAGCTAGTCACCATCATTGCCATCGGCAGATATACATCAGTGTTTGACACTGATGCCTCGTTGTCACAAAAGTCAAAATACCAAGATCACAACCAAACAAAATTTCAACAAAATAGGGTAAAAGGTTCAACGATGAATTATGTACATGGCCGGTAGAATTTGGGAGTAACCGAATTAATGGTTGCTTTGCTCATCAAAACAGTTTACGAACGAGTTTGCAAGTGGGTGACTGTAGCTTGGCGTTTCACTGAGGCGATCTGGTGGGATCATGTGCAAGATGAGTAGGGCGTACATCAGCAGAATCGTCGAGTCCTCTTTAAACATTTTTATTCTTCCTATGTTACTTGCATTATTGACAGGATCAGCCACAGCCCCAGTCACAATAAACATGACATGGCCCGGGGCCCAAAACATGCGCGGTAATGATTAGCTCACAAGCACCGGAATAACAATTTTGGTCTCGATAAAAAAGAAACTAATTACAAGCGGAGGCCCGCCGAAATGTCTGCCGCCTGTGGAAGAGTCGATCACTTGTGTATCACACACGAATCCAATAGCTTTCAGAAACAGTTACACAAACGCCTAGTCGACGGTTAGTGCAAACTCGATTGGGGGAAAACAATATTCGACTGTCCCCTGACATAAATGCCTTTTCCACTTCTTTGACTCGCACGGCCAAGTAGACCCTACGGCCCCTATGCAGACTACTAGTGCGTTTTGTTTCAGTGCACAGTCATCTTCATCATATTCAAACTTAGGTGGGATCAAGTGGCTTGTGCCCATAAGCGATGTGGGACTGACAGAAATCCATGCCTGTCGTATCTTCGGTGCTCTTGTGGAACAAACCGCTTCACACGGTTGGAATTTCTGCCCAGTGGTTGTTTGGGTCATACCATCCTTGTGGCCCTAGCTGTCTGACCGTAAGTGCCGCTGAATAAACGGTTCGTATACTCCCGTTGATCAACTGCACACGGTACGTTGAAGGTTAGATGAACTCTGAGCAAGGCGTACAAGGACAACTGCATGGTCTGTGTCAAGTCGGTTGCTTCAAAGTGACCGGTAATTTTTAACGGAGTGATGCCACCGAAAGCTGACGACGGTGTGTCCAATTTGCGCCCATATTTGAGTTGCACAGAGTGATCTCTGACCGATTATTGGTCTTTGCGCTGAAATGCATAACTCGATAGATACTCTACGAGAAGTGCACGACTGTAACAGTCGATCACGGCTGTTGGTGGGCCGCGCCAAACATACCGCCTAGCCGATAGTCGACTGGATCAAGACGACTTAAGTTGTACGTTCATAACACCAACAAGCACAACAATGTACGAGTGTTTGGGCGATCTCAAAAGATCAAAGACAGCATTATAAAAGACCCTCACGACAGCACCGGATCCAATTTCCGTGGAAGCACACGCAGATAGAACAAACAACGTTAATCTGGTCCGCGTCGACAAAGTATCATTGACGCATTACGGGACCCGAGGGTAAATTCATATGGAGTGACAACGTTAGGACCGTGAATGTGATTTTTAGTAACTAACCCTACATCCAAATCCAGACTCAATAGAGTGCTTGCCAAGGCATCCTGCTGACCTGTTTGTGGAAGAGTGCAGACACTAGAAGGGCTTAAGTTTATCAGATGTTTTGACTTACAGAAATTGAAATTGGATACAAAGGAGGAAGTAAGTGAAACTCAGTGGGCTAGTCTCTCAAACCAATAGAAAGTCTAAATATTTCTCAATCGTTTACGCCACGGACGTTGTTGACTTGCGGGATCCTACCTAGAAAATCTGGATCAAAAACAATACCAACGAGGCGACAGGACATGGGACTGTTCTTGGGAGTCCTACCAGGAACGAATGGCTCAAAAGTCCAACTCATTTGGTAATGAGGAGATACCCTAACCTGAAGAAGCAATGAACAGGACAGTAATGTCCAGTTCTGATTAATGCCACACGCAGCAGGTGTACTCAAAGCTACATCAAGTTCTATAGAAACACTGTAAGGGTAATGGAATGTACGCCGATGGTCAGTCAATCGTTGGGTGATCGCAACGCATTTTGAAGTCTGCGTGATCAGAACGAGAGTTTCGAAACTCTAGTCAGCATAGTCCTCCAGATCAACGCAGCACTGGCCATTAAACCAAGGTGGCGGGAGTTTGGGCTCAGGGTGGAATAGCGTCTGGTAAACAGTGAACCTTAGTCGACATCGGGAATAGGCGGAGGAGCACAGGTTGAATTTGAGAGTATGCAGATATGTATGTAGGTGTCTAACAGCTGCAGTCATTTGTAACCCAGGCAACACTACTAGGATGGACAAAAGGAGACAGATAACTCACATCACACACACGTTGGGATCGAAACAGGAGAGCAGAATACGACGCGGTCCGGCGTGGGTCAATATTTCACGCAAAATTGTGTCCACGTAGAAATTGTACTCGAAAAAGTTGTTCAGCTCAGAACCGCCAGCCTGCACAAAACAAAACAAGGCGCAAACAAAGCAACCGTGAAGAATAGTATGCTGATTTTAAAACAAATTGGGGAGATCGATGGGAGAACGAATAATTACATAAATATACATAAAATTGGACATTCATTCAGTAGAAAGCAGAGGGCATCGGATCCACGATAAATATAAGGGGGAAAGGAGATAAAGAGTGAAGGAAAATGATCGGGTGAAAGAACACCTTCAGCAGAGGGTTGAAATCTCAAAAAGTGATTAAGGGTCCACAAGGAATCAGTAGTTATACGGAAGCAAACACAGGCATGGCATATTCGATTACTTTCTAATACACAGAAAAGTTGACTGGTGAATAGATAACACGCCCAAGTCTATATACGGAGGGATCTGAGGGGTAAGTTAAGCAATAGGAAACACGTGAAACAGTTCAGAATCCACAAGGAGTCGGTATATATATATATATATATATATATATATATATATAATATGAATGTATTTGTTACATGTAGGCTACAACATAGAAAGAGGAGCAACTATGTCAGAAAAAAGAAAGACGGATCATCGAGTTCCCACGCGTCATTTCGACTCCGTCCCGGAAGCTGGGTGCGGCTAACTACATTTAAACTTAATGTCAGTTTATTTACATCCCCAATGCAATTTACAAGCGGTTCATCGCGCTGATCTCTCCCCAAGGTGTTACCTAAGTGCGGTACGGCAAACGCATAAGCTACGTTTGAACCAACAACACCGATGAAATGAAGCTAGTTCATGTAAATGGTGATTATCCGTCCCAAACGCATATTACTGCGCTGCGTCGTTCTTGTGGTGCCGTCACCACGCAGAAGCGGCCATCCAATATTTGGCTCACGAAAGTGACGGTAATAAACTTATTTCAATACATTTCTGTAGTGAAGACAAATGTAATCGTTCAAAAGTTACGCTGAGGATTCGTGATTCACGAAAATGTCCGTGTGCCACAAACGCTAATTGCTGGACGCCAGTGATCACTAAGCCTCCGCAATATCTTCCAATTGTTAAAGTTTTCCAAAGCAGCTGTGATACCAATTTGAGTCCATCAACAACGTGGCGATTTGAGGTCACCTACGGAGTCAGAGTGGCTAAAAGAGAGTGGGTCAGCCAGTTTACAGCTTGAAATCGAGGTGCGATAAAACTGATGACAAAGCTTGCCTTCGATAGCTTGGTAAATCGCGCGGTTAGGGGTTAAAAGGTTTTCCGAATATAACCATCCCATACTGTGTGACACTGCCTATTTACGTGAAGACCGTGTTAAACATGCATATAAACTTCATAAACTTCAGTTACTCTGTCCAATCTGTGTATGGGTCTGAGAACCTACCTCTTGTCCTCTAACATTAATACGTAGAAACTTTCACTTAGAATAGACAGATGAATAAGACTTCAATTGCAGAGGTTATATTCGAAATGTGGGCTAGCTCCGAATTCTCCTTCGCGCATTTACGGGTAAGCATCCTTACCATTTGTCACTTCATGGAATATTCCCCCATGAAAATCCAATTCCCTTTTAGTTAACCATGTGAAAAATGACAACCTGGATGTTAGAGTACCTCCCTTGTTGATCAGCAGTAAGCGTGATAATGAAATTAGAACCCTTAGTTATTTAGCAAACACAACTGGCTATATGATGGAGTTGGGTTGCATAAGATGTATTTCATACCTTTAGAATGCGGCGTTGTTCAAAAATTGTGTTGACTACGACCTTACTCCGATTATCAACAATTTTAGTTTCACAGGCAGTGTCACCTTGTCGGTTTGCAAAGTTGCACGACTCTCAACGATACTGAGCGGTATGGCACAAGTCAAGACGATCGACACATGGATTGAAGTAGGTGGCAAACTTTATTGTCCAGAAGATCGGGGAGGTGTATAGGCCTTGTGTGGAACATTTTAACAAAGGTATTGGCTCTGCACTGGTAGAGGATGCGGAGAAGTCAGATGTGCTAAGTAGTATGCAATGTTGTTATCGTGCGTCTTCAAACATATTGTAACGGGTGCCTGGCAATAACCTATACCAGAGACCAGGTGTTATATACTATCACAGAAAATGGCGCCATAACAATTTCAAGAATGCAGACCATACGGCAACGGCTGTTCAGAGGAAGTGCTTCAATAGTCAACTTAAAAATAAGACGTTTCGTGATCATTCATTTTGGTAAGTGGTTCAAGCAGGATGGCGAACGATTCCAAGAGTCGTATAAGTATATGTCCCGACTTGGCAAGGTGGTCGAGCTTGAGTGCTGTTTTGATCCGGCGGGTTATGCTGACTAGGACTCCGGTCCTTCCAGGTGCAACCTTGTCAGACAGGCCAAAGTGGAGCAGTCAGACGAAAAGCAGTTACACTCATAGGATTGTATGTCGCACTGCTGACCGCGTAGGAGTGCTTAGGCAGTGATGCACGATCCTATGGGCATACAGCAGAACTATTTTTATAGTTGCGGCACTGCTGTCTTCCGTATCA
>QNGE01000512.1:14249-29375 GCA_008508345.1 Paragonimus westermani | reverse complement strand
GCGGCCTGTTCACAAAGAAGATATCAACAGGCTTGTTGTGTCTGATCATCGTTGTCTCCGTCAATTGGCCCACATTAAGTGGACTGATCGCGTGAGCAATGTGGCAGTTCGCCGGCGCGTATTCCGGAACGCCCGGGATGCCCGATCAGTTGGTCAACTAATTACGTTGCACAGCTTGCGATGGTTGGGTCACGTGCTCCGTATGCCAGCTGGTGGTTTACCGTACCGGGCACTATATATTGAGGCCACCAACAACTGGGCAAAACCGCGTTTGGCTGACACAGGAACACGGAAATCGTAACGCACACTCCCGCTGTATCTTCGGAAGTGAAACAGAAAGTTCACAGAGATGCCTTGGCTGTCACGGATGCTGTGATGAGCTTGGAGATTAGGAAGCGATAGATCAAGTTTTGTCCCCCGACTTTCACAAGGCATAGTTAGAAACAGAACCAAATGCGTACGTCCAGGATCTGTGCTTGTACAACACACTTAATCCAGTGCACTACTAAGAAATACGCTGAGTTGGTTACTAACCATAGGCTCAGAGCTTTCTGCATCAAATACTAACATCCACAGCACCCGGCCATACAGGTCCGGCAGAATCTTTTCACTTTAAAGAAAAAGTAAGGAGGTAAACTGAGGAAGTGTTAGATGGCCGAGCGGTTGAGAAAGTTAACGATTCGCATAACATGCCAATCCTGCCGATCATGAATTAGAGTGCGAACTACAATTATTGGGTGGACTCTCGAACGATGTAGTGGTTGTCATCGGCCGCGGACACTTTCGATATCTCGCAGCTGATGAGGCTGTCTACAGTGTTAGAGTTACGCCGTGGATACTAGCAGGCGACTATCAAACCCGCAGACCGTGAGAAAACCATACTTACGATGGGCAAAAAATGGCACTAATGTGAGTACAAATGTTATTAGGTCTATCTGGTGCACCTATTACGGTCCAGTCGACACAAAGACCAGGTAATGGGGTCGAATATGAAGTTTAGATATAAAGGTGAAAACAATCGAAGGATGCAGCGGATTAAAAGTGCTGGACACCGGACTAGTACTGACAGGTCCTAAATCGGACAGACAGAGATGTCGCTAGGAAGCAAGGGTGAAAAAATGAGATAAAATAATTGACAAAGAAAACAATGGCGATTAAATAGGTTTAGGTCCCGTTACCCAAGTCGATTTGCAGATCATTCTTTTATTCGCGCGAGATACCACAGTCGACTCACAAAGATGACACTTCATAACGCCCTCACTGTGCAAACTACGTCAGAGATGCGGTAAGTTTGAATAGACTGGTGATGCTCAGAAGGCCCGTACGTCCAAATTCAAGAGGAACGGCTCACTATGGGAGCCAGTGACCATGATGGCAGAACAGTACTCAAACAGCAGGATAGAACCGGGTATACTAACAGTCCTAATGTCAGCTGAACGGAAGTATTCAACCGCTGAGAATGCAGGCTTAGGATAGGAGATTACTGGAAGTCCTACCTATTAAGCCGACATTTTACGCGTAGAAATGAACATAATCCTTTGGAGAGAACCAAGGCAACAGTGGATTTTATAGAAACTGGCCCACGCAACATTGAGCCTGGAGGAAAACGACTTTACGATCAATCACGCGTTTGCGGCGAGCAACTGCGCAGCTGGTATTATTTCTTGGCCGAAGGTAGAACTTCTCAAATTGATGTTTAAAGTGAATAATTTAATAATAGGGTCAGACGCAAAGGCACCACTGTGGATATAGAGTCGAGAAAAGGATCTCCGGAAAGTAACCGACAGTGATGATTCCAGCCAACACTAGCAACTGAGAACTTAAAACAGTCGGTTAGCTATGGAGAAGAATTGGCTTGAACAGCGCAGGAGTTTTAATGCAGTAATGTGGTGGTGAAAACTCCTATGTGGTGGTCAATCCGAGAAAAGACAGACGAACACTGGTGGCGAGTTGTCATAAGATGGCACACAGAAATTATCAGAGCGTATATCATATTGAAACAACAAGCACACTGACCGAAAATGAAATTTAATACGGTCCCTTATGCACCGACTAACGGAGAACCTAGGTCTCTGAAAGATGACGGCCCGAGAATCTAGCAGACCTACGGTCAATACCTACTCCAGAAATCATGAAGTTAAAGCCGACGGATAATATGGACACACATCCGGTCACAATCTAAAGCGTCACCTGCTGAAATGAAGCTATTGGAGCCCAAGAGACCAAGAGGAATTCAGTGAGACCTATCGTGGTGAACCACGGCCTACCAAACACCCTATTTGGAGATCACGTTTTATGCTCTGAAAAAGGAGAATTTAGGACATGCATGCAATCTAGATGCAAACGCAATCGAACGATACCACAAGGTCCGGGGGCGAAGGGTCTCATTAAACATAACACTCACAAATGAAGAATGCATGAGAGCTAAAGGAAACGGCTGAGAATTTACGTCAACAATGGTGAGATGGACCTATCAAACACGAAGAAACCCCCGTTTTGGTCGACGAGACTCGCAGTTCAAGATATTGGAGTACGGTTATAGTGTATTACTTCAAATAGGAAATACTTTGCTTAACAGTGAAGGGTTAACCAAATTAATCAGAAGTCCAACGGTTTGGTAATGCCAACATTTTCAACTTGAGAGAGAGGAAAATCGGGATACTGGTGTCAGAGGTCCGGGGCCAATGGGAATTCCGATTGAGAAGGAAAGTTGCACTCCCAAGAAGGGATCCAGAGTACACGACTGAGAGGAGCAGCGACACAAAAAGGGTATATGGTGGAGAAAAAAGTGATACGATACGTCGGAAAAGTACCACGGAAGCCAGCGGTACTTCGATCAGAGAGAATTAGTCCGTAGGGGACAAGCTAAAGATAACCAAGAACGCGAGGGCTGGTGTACGCGACTTAGTTGTGCAAATGAGCGGTATGACAACGTAAAGAAGGCGCAGAATTTATTGGCGGTACTCAGCATTTAGAAGACTGAAGACAGCAGAAACCCACACAGAAACGCACACCAATCGAGCGAAATATGTCAACAGAGTAACCAATTACGTGTGACTGGTAACGGATGCAGAGATAAGGCAGTCGTACAAAGTAGTACGTACGATTGTTGTACGGTACATTCACACAGAGATGCACCGGCTTACAACGAATAACTTGAAATGCACGGGTTATATATATATATATATACATATATATATATATATGTATATATATATATACTGAATGGATGATGTCCGAGTAAAGGTGGGTTATAACGAATGNTGAAATGCACGGGTTATATATATATATATATACATATATATATATATATGTATATATATATATACTGAATGGATGATGTCCGAGTAAAGGTGGGTTATAACGAATGTCCCTGTTGGATTTAGCTACCTCATTACTGCAATGAGATTAGACCGGAGTGGTTTTCTGACCGGAGAAAGTTCAAGCAACCAGAACTCACGCACAAGATACTACAAGTGGAACTGTAGTCGGTCGGATCCAATCAAACACAAATGGCGATTACCGAATTTGTCTGCAAGAGTTGGCGGACAACAGAAGCTGTATGGGCACGTGATGGATATAAGCAACCGAATTGCTTAAGTCTAGGTCGTGGAAGTTAACAACGAAATAGGCCAATCGAAGCGCAACGTCCTTGTCGCCCACTAACAATCGTTCACACAAACACTGTCAGTTACCTCAAAAGGGGTGATGTCCATCTAATAAATTGACATTACCTAGTGCCCTTCAGACCACTGTTCTAATTTTCTCAACTCGGTAGCCAAGTACGGGAGATGGCAGCCACAGACAAAAGGCCGCAAGTCCATGGCAAGGCGGTTCAACAGGCGCGGTGGTAGTCGTTTATCTTAGGGCGACAGACAGATTGCCTGATGTATGGTGGATGTGGATGCAAAACTTCGATGACTTTGCTGTGCTGGGAAAGTTGACGGGAAGATCGGAAGAATACCAAGTGACAATGCTCCGATATAGCGCTGGAGACGCAGGTAAGCAGACCTTGATGAATATGACATTTAATGACCAAGAGTACAAGAATGATCTGCGTACGGTGACTGATAAATTCGGAGAATATTGCCTTGATCAAACGAATGAAACTTTCCAATGCTTTCTTTTTTTCAAAGGAACTGTCATCATGGAGAATCTATCAACCGATATGTGAGGGCACTGAATTAGCTGGCCAGAACTTGCAATTTTTGCAAGTCTACGAAGAGTAGTTTCATACGTGATCAGATGGTTTCTGGTGTTCAGGACGCTGCAATAATGAAGACATTGCTGAAAATGAAACAATCAAAACACGCTATGCATTGAATTTCGTAAAGGCGAAGCGCCAGTAAGGTTGAAATGACAATGGAAAAATTGGTGACAATTGCGTACACAATGGCCCATGCCGCGGAACGCACTACTCCATACAGAACAACCCTAGTTACCGACTTCAGACGATATTTTGCCCAGACTGAACCAAGCTCGTTTCTTCATTAAAGTTAGTCTTTCGTGTACTGGCAGTTGGCGTTTGAGACCCTTCATGGGCGTTTCCGGTGATGAAGCTAGCCCTTTGGAGTAAAGGTGTTGAGTAAGCTTTTTCAGAAATGTCGAATCCAGGTGCTTGCAAAACTCGAAGGGTCGATTTGTGTCGCAGACGAGGTGTTGCTGTGTGGTATAACGAGTGCGAGGCACGATCATAATCTTGAAGTGCTTCTACAAAGGTGCGTGCTGCAAGTAATAACGCTATCACGGGATAAAATGACTGTCAGGGCGACGCAAGTGACGTGTCGTGACCATGTACTCAAATTTGAAAGGTTCAGGGTCGATTCAAAGTATGTCGATCTCTGAGGACGAGAATTCCGTTTTACGTGTGAACGGTATCAAAAAATACCTCGGTCAGTTTCTCTCAAGATTGTCTGACGACTTACACGCAAAGGAGTAACAGGGAGGTGAGATGACTTTCAGCAATCAGCGTTTGAGGAAATAAAGAGGCCAATTTCTACAGCTCACGCATTAGTATACTACAATACCGAGCCTCTGTTGTTAATTTGATATGATAGCAACCAATAAGGAGACCGGAAGGTTGCAGAAGCCGGAGTCTTTCGACTGCAAAGGAGACTACGTGCAACTTGAAAAGTAAAGGTTAGCAGTGGTTTTGCTTTGGAACGCCCCAAAATATACTCACCCGGGAAAAAGACAGTGGTACACTAGACCTAAAACCTCTGAAAACAATAGTAAAGAAGCCACCGAGTGCCGCGTCCAACGTCTACTATAGGTTATCACCAAGCTACAGAAGCACAACTGCGACCAAGCCTATTAGCTCGGAGATCAACTATACATCATTCAACTATACATCATTCATTCTCATTTACGTGTAGAGCATTACGGAAGAAGATTATAAGTTTGAGGCTTTCGCCTCAATGAACTACAATATGATACCGATGGACAGAAGGGTGAAATTGCAGGATGCAACGGCAAAGGACCATATGCTTAAAAGAAAGCTGGCTGAAGGACAAGAGGTCTGCTTGAAGAACTGGTGGTCTGTTTCATGGACCACGATCACTTCATTCAATGACAGAAAACAATCTTCAAATAAGATAGAATTACAGTGGGAATTCGCTGAACCGATCAATGTGGCGCACATTAGGATGAACAGCTGTTTTTAGAGAAAAGAACTTTACTACAGATCAGGCATGTCTAGTAACATGAAACAAGATATGGCGAAATATGCCGGAGGCACGACGCAAAACGAGTGAAGAAAACGATTCTGCTGACAGAACGTCCGGAGAGCCCTTGAGAGATAGTTGCAACCGACATATTCACACCTGGCGACAAACAGCACCTGGCTACGATTGAATATTTCTCGGATTACACTGAGACCAACCGGTTAAGCAGCACAACCGGAAGTGGAATAGTCAACAAACTGCGCGCTCAACTTGCTCGCTATGGCATAAGGGGAGCACTTTCCTACGACAATCGACGACAGTTCATAGGCGCAGAATTTCAGATGTCCACAGACATGAGAATTCGGGCTCCGAACAAGCAGTCAGTACCATAGCCAGCCAGGTGGAAAGACCGAAACTGCAGTTGAGACAACTAACAAGCCGCTTACGTATCGTCAGGAGGAGATTCATACCTAGTGCTTTTAGCAATAAAAATCATGTCGAACGTGATCATCAGCTGCAGTGCCCCGTGTTGTAACCCTTGACTCAGTACGCTGGTTCGTCCACGGTATAATAAGACGATTGATAGGAAATCGTGTTCTCCTCCTTGATATAATTAACACGACAAATCTTAGTCCCGAAAATACGCGGCGGTCCCCGTTAATTGCGCCCAAGACAAACCAAAAGACGGGTGCAAAAAGCAACTTCGTTCGGCTCCGAAAATGTGTACGGCAAGGAGAAAAATTGCATGGTATTTATAGGGTGCATAGTGACCTACCAATATTCTCGAACCAGAAAACCGAAGGACAGACAACAAAAAGTAGTTAACGCCACCAAACCACCAATCAGCGTAGCGGAATGAAGGCCAGACAAGTGAAAAAAACAGTGAAGGTCACCTCTCGAATGTTCACGGCATTTCCGCATATTACGATTGGATAGGATCGCCTTCTCGAGGAAGGAGGCGGTTTTGGGAGGAAAAAATGGGTTCCTCCAACAACCCGCAAAGAATTTACGGGAGAATGATGGGGCCAAATTGCAAGCAGCGACTGAACTGATGCTTCTGTGAAACGGTACAGTCTTAAGCTGACGGCCTACAACAAAACAACGACGTAGGAGTGACACACTTTCAGTCACAAACATGCAGCCACTTGAAGGGAAAGCGTTCGGTACAGGCCAACTCAGTCATCTTTCTTAATCAGCGTAGCCCGCCATGCTCCGAGGAAAGATAAAATAGTGAAATGTCGTCCACAAACTCCATAATGATCGGCAGCGCCGTGAGGAAACTCAACATCAAGTCCACTGGATTCCTCAAGTGCACACGCGTGAAGTTTGTCAGTAACAAGGTTAAACTGAAAGAGAGAGATCGGGAACCCCTCACGAACACCGCTACAGGCGAGGAACATGCCTAAACAGTCCCCCATAAACCCTCACATTGCTTACGGGATGGACACACAATGACGTTGACAAATTCACCTATTTCCATGAAACCCATCGGCGAATGGGACAGTTTCAGAAGACGTCACGAGCAACCGATTCGAAGGCGACCCTTTGGTCTACAAAGACCATGATTGTCAACTGCCTATAAACGTGCTGCTGCATCAAAAAGCCCATCGCAAGGTAAACATGCGGTCAACACACTCCCAACCGGATCGGAATCTTGCGTATTCTCCACGGGATTAAGTAAACCGACGCAGCATAAAGACAGTGAATAATTCGGGCATGATACAGACTGGCCTAACACTCCCGTGGTTGTCACACGGACATCGAGTTATCTGCTCGAAAACGGGACTAACCGCTGTTGTGCACCAATCACGGAGTACTTGTCCGGTTTATCCAGTCACCTGAGAGCGTTTCTTCAGCTTCAACATCAAACCCTCCTCATCATACTTGAACAGAGATCTGACTTGAGAATCTTGTAACGTTCCAGTCACTTGGGTTCAAGGATCACTTCCAATTCTGACGGAAGGTTGTCGGGAACGTATCAGCTGTTCACTCCGGTCCCATCGGCTGTGTGGTTCGAGTGAGGCCGGCTGAAATGTTCCTCAAAATGTTCAGGCGACCTGCCAAGTCGGAGTGACTGACTGGTTATAAGAGAACCGTTTTTTCATATACGATTTCACATGCACTAACAAGATGATCGGTGTGACCACGAGTGAGAAAAAAGGGTGTTTTGATATTCCTAGATTAAAAGGTTTGCCTCGTCTACTTCGATAGTTCGATCAAACGATACTCACGGTTTCAGCACAGGCTTTCGATCAGCTTGCGTTCTACTCTACAATGGTTGCTGGCGTGTTCAGAGCCAGGTAGAATTTGTTCCTGGTGTCCTTTAAGTCCTCTCATCTGACCGGAACTGGACAGTTTTTTCGCCAGTGCCTCCTGATAAGCATTTGTTTTTACACCGCTTTCGCTCATATGTCAGATGATCATCTTGCAGTGACGAGTGCATTACCTCTGAACAAAATACAGTGCGCGCAGTGGCATGCTCCGAGGCTGGGTGGGTTCTTTAAAATGCATGAGAATCAGTAAAACTGACACCACCTGTGGCTAGTCGCTACGTGATCGATCTGTGCCCATGGCTTAGATGAATGGGGAGCTTGCCTGACCTGAGGACGCAGCAAACATGACATTACTAGTTGGTTGAAGTCACTGCTACTCGCCACAGACGTGTTCAAAGCTTGGTTTATTGCTAAGGCTTTTCGACCATATTTAGAATTACGACGGCGGTGAAAATCAACCAGCGTGTGCCTAGTGATCTTCTCGGAAGTTAACCTTTTGTCCCCTTCCTCGTTATGGGATTGAAAGAAATTTCAAAACTATAAAGTTACTGTATACCAAAAAATCGTATCTCACTATTTAAATATTCCGACGCAGTGCAACATAGAAACCCGTGATTGTAACTGTTTTCCGACTGACTTCTATTTGATTCGACTGACATGAGTGTATCTGAAATGGTCGAAACTTCGATCGGTACAGCTGTTCAAAACAAGTTACTGCCCAGACACGGTCGGCGCGCCAAGAGCGGAGAATGGATAACAAGTCAAAATATGGGCCGTGGCAAAGGAGCGCAACATCCATGCATTCTAACAGAGGTGACATTACACTCTAATGCTCTGATCTGAAAACAGTCGGCAGAAAAGTGTAACTGGATGTGAAAACTGCGAGTGTGCAAAAAACAAATTCAGTGTGAATCGACCAAATCCCCGCTTTGCGTAAAAGCACACCAGCCTACGACTGTGAGTCTTGCCTTTCATGTGTCAGGTTACGGTTGGCTAATCGATGTTAACTGTCCCTGACCTCTTTTTCCAACCCAATATGCTCGTTGAACATTGCACCCCGTATATTGGTAATGCCCGACAAGGACCGTACACGCACATACACATTCCGTGGACAAAACAAATGGTCGGGGTCAACTAAAATCGGTTAGCCGACTGAAATCGGACTTGAAAAATAGCCCGCTCCCCGCTGTTAATTCTGTGCACTGTCGTGTGTGCAAGCTGAATAGCTACTTAATCTGAGCGAATGACGCAAACTGTTGTTGCCATTTCATTACTCACTTGGTAGAATTGATCTGGAACTATTAAACATTTCAGGATGGGATGCAACTGGTACGGCATTGTACGGGAGTTGAATTCATCGCACAGCGCAAACACCACCCTTGTCAGGAAGAAGTCGCGCCGCGTGCACTGTATAGTTTTTGGCTAATCGTGGACGACGCCCCGGATATGAAGTCCATTCAGCCACGATGGTAAGCAAAGATCACATTCAACAGTCTACTACCAAGAGGCGATTTCAGGTGCGTTAAAGCTACCTAATAGTGCGAGCCGTGCCTTTCTCAGAGCAGGTCTGAGCTGACCAACTGATGTTAACTGACTCCAAATATGCGTACGGCCCACCACTGTGCATGAAAATATGTGGCCTGGCTGGCGGAGAGCTGGAAACTAGTTTGGTCTAACAGTACACATATTAAAACCTACTACAGTGCTGTAGGCTTAGGCACAGGAAGATAGTCTAACATAGGCCTATATACAGTAAACGTTTCTGTGCTTTAAGCAAGCGGTTGCATTGGCACGCTGCCAGAAACTAAATAAACATAGCCACACTAATGAAGGGACGAACAGGCACTGTTGCTCTTGTGCTATCGCAAGCCTGATGTATCAGAAAAAGGACTTTGAAAAGCGAATAACTTACTTTATACTCCATAGGGTACTTGATCTCGATCACAAACCCCAAATTAGGATCAACCTCTTCGAAGCATGAACGTAATAGTGGGAATGATTGCAACTCGATCGGATCTAGATCATCTTCATCCATTTCTAAAGAAAAACAAATTGGAAGTCTCGAAGAAGTCTACCGAAGAGTCACAATTCTGGTTTAGATTTTGATATAAGTATACAGGTTGAAGTGACTGAACTGTTTACTATGATTTGTTTAGTACGTCTGGTATGGAGATGAATAGTCGGGAGGGGGATTGCAGCAACTGTCGTATATTTCGCGCACATTGTTTTTGTTAAAGGGAGCATTCCGGATAGACTATTTAAAAATCTTTGACGTCTGGCTCCGATTTGCATCTTGCATACAATGATGTTTACGAATTTCTTAGACTTTTCTGAACCCAATGGTTATAATCCATCTCATCGCCATCTAGATTTAGCTGCTTTCATAATTCTAGTTTCTATTCATATTTGGCTATTCCGTAATTTTAGTTGCCCATTGTCCGTTCACTTGACCGTCGGGTGTACCCACATTTGATTATTTCAACTGTTGTGAATGCGCCCAGTTTAATCGCGGGGAAATGTATAGTAAACAAGCCTGTTTTCAGCACTCCTTTCAGTGACGAGAACAAGTTTGTTTGCCACACTTTTCTTCTCAATTATTATTTTGTACCTTTTCTTCAGTATCGAAAGAAATCCAATTTTTCCGACCATAGGTATGAACTTCTTGGGAAACTTTAGGGTTGTTCCGTTCACCAGACCGTCTGCGCTGGCGTTGGTGAGTTCACAGACTACAAGTAACGCAGTGATAACTGAATTTGTCCGGATAGATTCAACACAGTGTGTACAATGCGCTCTTAGTTGTAGCGAGTGAACACACAAAGTTCGTGAACAGGGGGTCAGTGTCATTAATACATACAGTAGAGATTTCTAACAAAAATTACGGATAACAGTGGCTTGTATGATAAACACAACGAATCAGCGTAGTAAGTCCATGTGCTTTTACCGGATAGTACTCACTTCTTTCTTGTTTCCCCTGCTAAATCAGCGGATGGAGCATGGCGTGTAAAAATCAAAGGAAACAGAAATTACGTTTAAGCGAAACCGGGTATGCGTCGGCTTAACTCGCTGCTAGTCAACCGCACAGTCGAAACTGAGGTCTTGTTACCTCGAACACGCCAGCCTAGACTTGGTCGTCCTGACGTCACAAACGACAATCTGTTACGCAACAGAATGCATCGATTGTCTGAAAAAATCACCGCAGCTATGTTGCGATTAGAACGAAAAGTTATGTTTCGAACCTAATCAAATTAACAGTCGATCGATAACACTTATCAATCGAAACGATGGAGTAAATGAGGGAGTTAAACGGAATTCATGATCGTACATTCTTGCAACTGAACTTTCTCCGTCTCGCTCGGGATCCACATAGCAAACGCTGCTGTATGAACCCTTTGTTTCTACCAAACCACCAATGTAGTGTGCATCGTGGTGTTTTTACGTGCCTTTTCAGTCGTGGTGGTGGTAGCAGGAAAACACCTGGACAGTTAGGTATGTGACGATAAACCGTAAACGTCATGCACAAAACTTGCGCGTGATAGAGATTATGAAAAGTCTAAATGGATTTAGCGAACACACGTCAGCATCACTCTGGTAAATAAGTGGCTTACTTTCATGTGTGTGTTCCTCGTGTAACACACTGGAATGGTGAACTTTGAGCTCACGAAGATCTTCATAATTCAGATCTTTTATTGCGATTGGCAGGTAGGAGAGTCGACCACCTCGCTTCTATCCGAGGGAGAGTGGAGATGAAACAGAAAATGTGAGTGTGTCCATATCACTGCACATAACGCGATATGTAAAAAGCCGTAGAGACTAATCAACAGAGAGGTAAGCAGAATCGGTGTTCAGGAATAGATAAGAGTACGACAAAAGTTCGAGTTCGACCGGCCTGTTGCGCTATATGTAGATGACTTTGTACGGAGGGGAAAAAGTAAGGAACATTGAGGCATGTCTTAAGGAAGCCTAATGGACAGTCCCAAGGGGCACAGATGACGAACGGGCTCGAGCAGGCGATCGGTATACGTGTATTGTCAATAGTGAGCTTCCATGGCGCTTTGAGCGTGTGAAACGGGGCTGATGGGAGGGGCAGACCAGTCTTTATAATGGTCAAGTCGGTCATTACCACTAAGTCAACCACTGCAAGTCGTGTTCATCTCTAAGGCAATGGCTCGTGAGTCACAGTCTGCGGCTGAAAACGTCAGGAAACTGGTTAATAAGGTTCACTGGTACGAGTGCTGCCGTTATGTGACAGAGCTGCCTGTTGGATAGGAATAACCAGTGGAGCAAGACAATGAGAACTACAGAAAAATTGTTTCACACACGTTGTTTTACTCTCGTTTGCAGCTCGGCCGGTTTTTTCCAGGACGTAGGCGTCACACATGGGGCCAAAGACATGCTCCGTGAATTCACACGCAGATGGTCGAACGCTGAGATTGCTTTCAACGTTTAGCCATACCAGAGTCACGAGCGCTTAATTTGACCTATTTCACAAGTAGGTGCACTCAGGAACGTTTAGGCAAGCAAGTTCTGACAAGGTCGAGTAATGTTCTCGTGTCGGTGCCCCACTAATTTTGTCCAGTGACGATCACCCTTACCAACAAAGACAGTAATGCACCTGTAGTCCTCGTTGATGCTTGAGTGCCAAACAGTCATGAAGAAAAAGACAAGGTCAACGAAAAGCAGTGAGATAACGACTAAACAGCAGCGTCTACACTCAACGTATAGGTGCCCACATCTTGTAAACAAACCAAGCTATGAGTGAAAAAAGGCGTCGTTAGCTAAACAGCTTCCTTGCAGTCCTTACCGTCTCCCGTAACAAAGTGCATAACCCCATCGAAAGACAACATTTATGCCACTGAAACTGATAAGCTGACATCCCACCCAACGTCTCTAGCCAACGACCTCACGAATCACAAGAGTCCCAGTCATGGAGAAGTGCCGGACCTACAGTGACCAACCCCTTGGTTTACGACTTCATTCCTGTATGACGAATCATCCGTGAACCACGCACTTCACGCCAATCGGCCATAACATCGGGAAAGAGCACCAGATATGACAGACGACTGGTTGGTATTGTCAGTACAAGGACGAAGCGTCTAAGTCTGTGAAAAATCAACGGTTGGACAAAAGAACTCGTTTGACGCCTTCTAACAAATACTGCTTCCTAACCTCGCTGTTGCCTGCCCGTTGGTGCCAACCGATGTCAGTGATTGATCGACGGTCAAATGCGTGAAGACGGTTTAGGTCTTCCAATCTGAACGGTCGAGTTTTGCAGCAGTAAGGTAGCATGGCCCTTACAATCCGCCTACATACGCGACCCTTAAGCCCCAGAATGTTTGTTTATAGGTGTAGCACTTTGAGGTTGAATGACTAAATAGAGACGTAGCTATCCTTAGTCGTCAGGTTTCTTCCGACCCTTTCTTTTTCTTCTATTCTTTCACAGGATTTTTGATTTAATGACTGTGAGGCAGTTAAGCATCAGTGACAAACACTGAGTTACTACCGTCTATGATGCTGATGATTCTACAATACAACAGCAAATCTGCGTAATTACAGCATTTCTGTAGAAGCACCTGGTACTTCGAGGCTACACAGCGTATTACGGAGAAATAGGGCCTAACATTATCTATGTTACTTGAAAATTGTCAAACAGCACCTAGTCGTCAGTATAATTAAGAACGAGCCGAACAGCACTCAAAGTTGGCCGCAGCTTATGCATTCAAAGAGACATCCCAGCCAACCTCTTACGAAAAAAGCACTAGACTCGAGTTTCGCTCCCATCAGAGCTCGTTGCTAATGCATATACTCGCTGGCTACTTATCAGCTCGCAAGTTTAAAGAGATAGATTTTGACCTGTGTCATAATTTCTAACCGCTGGGATGTTGATTGGAGTTAACAAGACAGCTACGGCGTCTCCTATCGAAACGATTGGGCAACAAGGTCATCACTCACAAGTGAAAGTGGTTGGGCGTCCACAGGAAACGATTCGGTCGTGCTTAACGTAAGTTCATGGTCCAGCGCTCACAAAAATTATCTTATGAAAGCGTGGCCGGAGTTCCAATCCAGCCCATAGAAAGGGAATGCATCAGTAACGAGCTTCGACAACAGCGACACTCGGGTCTAGTGCTTCGTCTTGGAAGAGGCACGCCAAACAATCTAGTTTAATACGACGAATGCAATCAAACATGTGATGTTCAACTGGAAATGAACCAAACCCCAGAATCCTCATCATCAATCACCATAATCATGGACAGCAATATATCAGTGATTCACACCGATAACTGCCATATAACCATGAGGAAAAAAAGCAAACCCTGTACAGGAAGAGAGAAGATAGAACGTATGGGACGAGACAGAACCACAAGAAATACGTAGGTCCATATTCAAGTACTTAGCATCAATGTGCGCATTCTGAAGCACTTGGCAGAACGCGAAATTGCGTTTATCACTGTCTGTGCTCCTTGAGAGTCGTCAAACACGGACACCTCGTCGTCAGCATAATCAAGATTAGCCCATCTTCCACCAGATAGGAAGTCCACGCCTGCGTCTCGTGAATACTGCAGACAAAACGCCATTAGTTCGCACATGCAATTTAAAAGAATGGTGAGAGCGGACAACCCAGGTGCTGACACTTTCAGACAGTCCACTGTGAACCCTAACCTGATCGAAATACGGAAGTAAACCGCCGACAGTATGTTCACATACCTGTTCGGCAGTCCCTTGGGTTTAAGCAACCCGAGAGTCTACATCGATCCACCAAATCGAACCAAGATTTACAACCGAGAAACACAACTGTTGGCCGGTGGTACCGACTTGCACCTCTCCAATGTTCGCCTCCCGAACTGCAGTGAGTCGACGAGGTACAACGAGGGACAGCAGCCTGAAAATAATTGGATTCAAACTACTTCCCCTGAACCGTGACTATTGGAGCAACCACCTGGACTCGGACCATGCTGTTGTGCGTGCCCGTTTCGTTTTGTCATTTGCCCAGAGGAATTACGCAAGGTGTTTAACTAGCACTCAAGCGATGAGGATGTAAAGAACGCTTACCAAAAGGCGATGGTGAAGAATTTGCCCAGTTCGAGTCAGATGAATGATCCTAACGAACACTGGGAACAAATCGCCGGAGCTATGAAAGCGTGCTGTGAACAGGCACGCTCCGAAGGAGCTGTTCAGTTTCGTCAGAACTGGAT
>QNGE01000512.1:0-13061 GCA_008508345.1 Paragonimus westermani | reverse complement strand
TAATTACGTTGCACAGCTTGCGATGGTTGGGTCACGTGCTCCGTATGCCAGCTGAGCGTTTACCGTACCGGGCATTATATACTGAGGGCACTAGCGATAGGGTTAAACCGCGTGGTGGTCAAGCAACAACGTGGTCACGAAATATGAAGACCTTGACTGCTGCATTGAGCAAAGTGGGCAGGCATCGCCTGCCTGGATGGGGTCCTCGTGATCACTCAAACCGCTGGTTAGGTACGCTATCCGAGATGGCGGTGTGTCGCAGTCAATGGCGTACCTGTATCCATACCACTTCTGGTTCTTCCGCTTAGTCTTCTTTTATAATTTGCTGACCTTCTTAGTAACGTTTCCTTCTAGGACATTCCACGTCACTGTTGAGGTGAGCGGCGGTCCGAGTCACAGTACCTTTTGATCAGGCTCGTGGCTACTCTGATGACGATGATGATCGATTTCACAATAGTCCCTTGGACATTTCTTGAACAATGGAACTATTATCGGATAACCCCAGCATGAAGGGATAGTCTTCGTCGTCCACACAAGTTGAACCGACTGAGTTAAGCCATCTCCTAACGCCTCATCACTTACTTTAAAAATTGCCAGCACGAGATCATCTGCACCAGCAAACCAATTACGTTTCACAGCTGAAATAAAATTGCGGACAACAATCTCAGTGAGTGGTTTCAAATCTACCGACCAGGGTGCTACGCTACAACTTTGTGGCGGCAACACAGTTGAGGCAGGAGGTTAGTTAAATCGACCCTCAGTGTTTAGCCGACCGTCCTAACCTTCTGGACTTATCCTAGATGGGTCTGCCACCGGTCTCGATGACAGGAGGTTGGCTGAGACCAGTGGCACAGATAACATTAAAGAGTTCGCCGGTGTTCCCCGGAGCAAAAGCGGTCTCGATTTCCTTAACTTTTCCCACTAACCAAGCCTCATGATTAGCATTTGGACTAAGTCTCAGTACCACACAGATATCTCTTCTACACTTGTTGTATGAACTACCCGGAGGAATGTTCCGTTTGCCTTCTAACAACTCCAACGATTTCTCCGATACAATGTCTGCTCAAACTATGTACCCCAGTGTCGCAAGCGACAGTAATTGCTTCCCAAACGGCCTGTGAGATTTGAGTCCAGCAGCTACTACGATCTTCGGAGTGAGAACTACTAAGGCAGTATTCTAAGCTGGTTTGGTACTTATGCTTTACTGGTGGTAAAGCCAGTTTCTCAACAGCCAGTTGCTGCTGTCGGTGGGGTCGTTACCCAGCGAAAGTGGGAAGAAAACGAAAACGTACAAAATCATGATCTGAATCCAAGTTTGTACTCCAACAAAAACGACAGCATTGAGTGGAACCATGACACCTACAGTTTACAGCTATGTGGTCTATCTGAGACCAGGTCTGATTCACACAAGGAGGGTGCCAAGTATAGCAATCAAGTTCACAATGTCCAAAACTAGCGCTGACTAAAAATAGCTTGTGCTCAGTGCACAGCTGCAACAATCGCCCACCATTACCCGACCGATGTGATGCTATACCAAACTTCCCACCCAAATGAGACGCGGCATCAACAACGCGGCCGACCTTGGCATTCATATCTCCGGTCAGAACGACTATATCAGAACAAAGTATCAAACGAAGCAGAGCGGCCACATGCGCACAAAAAGCATCCTTGACATCGAAGTCACTACAGTCAGTAGGAGCGTGAGCAGACACAATGACAAGTTTTATGAAAGTTTCGCGCCTACGGCTGGTTTCAACTGAGCCTGCCAAGCGGACGATACAAGGTCTACTGTTGACAGGAATCCAGTCTGCCAATGCAGATGTGGCCGTTGCGTTGAGGACTATACTAACTTCAGTCTGAACGGTAACGGCAGCTGAACAGTCACTCGAAGTTTATAACCAGGACCGGGTGAACAGTGCGAGTGGTGTTAGTTTCATACACTGACCACTGTCCTAGATTCTAATCTCCAAAATACAGCAGGCACCGACATTCAACGATGCTAACGATCNATGCAGATGTGGCCGTTGCGTTGAGGACTATACTAACTTCAGTCTGAACGGTAACGGCAGCTGAACAGTCACTCGAAGTTTATAACCAAGACCAGGTGAACAGTGCGAGTGGTGTTAGTTCCATACACTGACCACTGTCCTGGATTCTACTCTCCAAAATACAGCAGGCACCGACATTCAACGGTGCTAACGATCATGTGGGAACGGCCTGTTGCCCAATCTGTTTTACAGTGCGAATGTTGAAACCACCTACATTAATTTGCATTCTAGGTCTAAGCAGGGGATGAGGAAGGCCTGAAGCTGAACGGCAATAGATGGAACTTACCGACACAGTGTTACTACGATTAGCCACACTTGTTGTGGGACCTGTGGAGTAACTAACAGAAATGAGGGTCGGGAGGGGCCTGAGAGCTGAATTCTTAAGGACAGTGATGGACGGGTCATCAGTAGCATGTTTTCGCCTATCCACCCTGCTGTGTGCAGCAGATAGGGCGACCCGGTTTATTCTACGAGACGGCACGGTGTTATGTGGCATAAAATCACCAGGCGAGACGATCTGAAGCCTCCTTGGAGTCATCTTGATAGGTTACTTGAGAGGAAGACTGCCGGCTAGGTTGCAACGATGCGGTTCACATAAACTCGTCATGCACAGCTAGTAGTGTTGTTGTGTGAGACAAGCCATCTTAAATGTGCACAATCAGATGACCTTACCAACCAAAGTGAATGGTGAGAGCAACCATAGTGAGCGACTAGCTACACATCATCTGCGCTCGTTTTTTGAGCAGTGAATTCGGAGGGGTTTGATTCTCTTTATACGTGACGTAAAACATAAACAGATGCAAAAAGACAAACCTTTTTGGAAATGATCACAGCCTCATAGTCGTGGTAGACAACCACACGATGATCTTTTGTCAACTGAACATCCATCTCCACAAAGTCCGCGCCCTATTTGGAGGCAAAACACAAAGAAATAAGTTGGCAAAAAAAGAAGCAAAACATAGAACTAAGAAAGCCGCTGTGTGAAACAACATAACAAACCATAACATCACCGAACCCGAACAAAATGACCTATAGGCGAAGCTGCCGTAAGAAGGTAATAAGCGCCTAGAAATACATTTAGTGTCTCAAATACCAACTGAGGACAAATGAGCTTAGCTGATGTACACAGTAGGCTGAGGATAGTTCTAACATCTGCATCCACATCCTGAAAGCATACGTGCACGCTAATGAGGCCAACGCAAGTCCTGATGTCAGGGATATTGCACTAAGCCCACATTGCATCCACACAGCGGTGAGGTAGAAGGTAGTAGAAAGAACAAAGGCAAATTAATGAAGCACAATCATCAAGAAAATAGATTCATGCTTCGTGGGCAATACAGATTTTGAGGGGTAAACCCGATAAACAAGTCAAAAAAACCTATCAGGAGAGAGTGAGACGGTAGATAAATCAGCAGACGAAGAAGAAGAAATGCTCACATTCACAAACCAAACGTGGAGCAGGTGCCAGACAATCACAAACAGATGACAGCAACCTGCGCAGTGAAGACAAACTATCCTGATTATCCCAGCCTAGGCGATGACCTACTAACTATCGACTAGTCAGCATTCCTAAACGAAAAGTTCACACTGATCAATTGGAAAGACGGCGAGACAGAGCAATAAGAAACTAAGAAAAAGGAAAAAGGCGAACCCAGACTGAACCCTTTGATAAGAACAACGCTCCTCACACCACTGCGCACTGTGTCCGCAATGGTTGAAAAAACACAATCCCTTTGTGGATGCGAACGGTGATGATGATGACGAGGTTCAGCATCCGGATCACAGATAGGGAGAGCATAACCAAGGCGAGCAGTATACACATGTTGAGAAAACAAATTACATGTTGGACTGCCGTCCGGAACGAGTCCAGGGTATTCTCCTTAGTGGTGGCCGGTCTGTAAAGAGACAATAGTAAAATCCACGCGAATTGCATGCATATGCGACAAAATGTGCGCAAAGAACTATTTATGAGGTGCGAAAAAGCAGACCAACTGATGATGAACATGTGCATGGCTAAAGCTAGAGGGCAACATGCACGCATCGGGTTGAGAACGACAGTCCACGGGCGTGAATGGTTGTTTGCTTCGGTTTTGTATGATTGAGATACAAATACGGTCAACAAGATGTACGGTGTGAGAGAAACGACCACGCGTACCATTCGGGAGACCACAAAAAAGGCGATCGTTCATCAGCGTAGATCAATGGAAACAACGAAAATCCATCGAGATGAGTCAAGTTGAGAAGCACTACCTTCAGTCAATCAACGACCGAGCAGCGAAATCAGCTTTCAACACCCAAAATAGGGTACGCGGGAAAGTACAGGACAATTTTCAAATCGATTCAGATACTTTTAAGTAACGCATATTAACTGGCGGTTAACCTGCGGAAGTCCGAGTACGAAGTAAATGAGATGCACAGCTAACTCAATGTGAGTGATAGGAATTGCCTTTATGCAGAGGTCGAATGCAAAGTAGGAAATCATGAACAACAATTTGAGCGCGCTGTATCCACTGGTAGTAACTGAATTTCCATTCTAAAGATAGCTCAACAAGCCCTTGAATCATATTACGATGTGGCTCAGGGTATTCCGAGATAGAGAAACCTTTACTTTGTCTTCAGGGGAACACAAATTTCCGGACGGCTTGCAGTTCAACTTGCTTGACAATCATAATTGGTCACTGGCAAACTGAACAAGTCTTCAAGATGAAGACAATAAACCAAAGGCTTCGGCAAGTTTATGGTGGACAACGCACAACATATGAATATGTACTCCATAGTGTGCATCAATAAGCCTGTAGCTCCAGGAGCATATGTGAAAATAACATTCGCGATCGCGAAGCGCCCGACCATGTGACCAACAAGGTGGAACGAAGCTTGAACAAAACACTAAGAACAATGCGCGAAGCACAAAAGTGTCGTCCCCTTCTAAGGAAAGTATATGCGGCACAAAACAACATACGTTTAAACCATAAGTGGGAAGGTGCAATGTTTAGCATGCACTGTCTGAAACATAATTAACGCTCAGTTAGCATGGACAAAAATATTATGGAATTTGTGACGGCAGTCAGTGCAGACTGAGGTGGACTGTGACCATTCATACTCATCAGGAACAATACTCAACGAGAAACACTGGTTAGAAACGCGAGGCATTGTAGGCTCGATTCTCATCTGGACTACTTCTGCCCAATCAGATTAAGGTCCGGTGCTCAATATGGCCAAAATAACGTCTGAACTCGTTTTGATGTCACTTCACTCTGGCAGGTACCTGACACCGCGCTGTTTCTTTGAAAGATCCACTTGCTGGAGTCGTCACCAAATGTGAAACAGATGGCTTTATAACTTTCTAACGGGCCCCACCAATCACCATGTTTCTAAAGCTTACCAGTGTACTTCTTCCGTTCGTCCAAATGGCAGCCCACACGTGGCTAGATCCACGGCTGCTCAAATCGGAAATCACTGACTCGGATACGACCGTGACTCACCGGTCAAGACCATTCTGAACCACCGTATACTTTCCACGACATTCACCGATTTTATGAGTTCTTCTGATCGCGGTTCGGATCCATCGAAGAAGGAATTAAGTGAAGATAATGTCGGAGATGTGAAGGATTTCGCTCCAACCAATCACAGAAGCCGCCTGCAGTGATTAATATTTACCCTACTCCTGGTTTACTTTCCATGTGTCCGGTTGTAAAATAGCCCTATAGACGTTTCCTTATCGTGCCCAGGAAATGTTGAAAAATTCGCAGTTCAATATTCTGAGTTGTTTATTCGGAACAAGCTAGTTCACACTGACACGCGACGTGACATGCTCCTGTGGCCTTCGAAAGAATCAACGCCGAACAACTTAACCGACCTGATCGACTACAAAAGTCCACAGTTGATGTGGTGATATGCTACGCTGGCAATTTGCCCAAAGTTTGGATATGAGACTCAAACGTTCGGGCGGCGAGCTATGAACTAACGTAGAAACACAGAGGGTGCTTCAAAGTACGCGTTGACGTGGTTGGGTGGCGACATGTAATGAAGGAAAGCTATGGGTGAAGAGACGGTCGGGTAAGCTAGGCAGCATAGAGGTACAGTAATGATACTCAAAGCATGTGCATGCAGTCAATCGGCTGCCGTTGTGTTTCACCGATCATGACGAGTTTTAGGCGCACCCATCACGCTTAACTTGGTGCACATTGCACATGATGCCAAGTTTAAGTCGGATCAGCCCAACGACTTCCGAAACAATGAAAATGAGTGGTCGCAGGGAGTGTGAACGGAGTCGACAGAAGAAATCGCACACAGATAAGTACAGCAGCATCAGAAGGCAAAAAATGAGGTTGAACATTCAAGAGAAGATGTACCTGGAAGATAATGTTTTGAGAAACGTTTTAACTGTATAACTGAAATAAAGGGACTTATCAAAGAGCGATTGACATGCTAGCAGAACGTCGCTGAGTCCAAATCTGCGCACAGAACGCCACATAGGATGGTCAATACGTAATTGTCGTTCGCAGCCATTTGTGTCAGTAAACACAACAATGTCATCAGGAATTATGTAGACTGTGGTGTCTATGTACACATAAAAAATGGTCCATCAAATAAACAAAACGAACAGGAGAGCTGGAACTTACTTTTTGATGTGTTTTTTTGATTGCTCAAAAAAGGAGGTACCCATACCCCGATGTCCGATATCGACGGTTCTTCGCTTTTTCCAATAATGTTGGTAAGTGACTGCCAAACTGGGAGGTAGTGCTCTTGCCATAGGATGTATGACAAGGTAATGAACTGGTATATCAGTGAAAATGGAATTAGTGAATTGGCTGGGTCCGAGTCATTCAGATTACAAAAAAGATTTAGATACATCTCGATTTGAAGCTAAATAGACCATCTGTTGGGGAGTCAAACTTATAATCTTTGGGACACTTCTGTTTAACGAACGGCTCAATTCTTGACGGAACACGAACAGTACCATTAGTCAGTAAAATGCTTGAGAAAGCCAAATGACGAAACCTTCGAGAAACTCCTATCCAGCATAATGGACAACTAAGCACTCATATTGGTATTGGATGAATAAAAAAACTGGGTGCAAATATCGGCAACGGGTCGGGAAAAAGACCCTGTGACACCTAGCGGCCTTAATTTTTGGCTAAAGTACAAAAGACAACAATTATTTAGTTAGGATCGCTGCTGCATATGATGAAGAATAGCAAACAAACGCGCCCCGCGTTGAGCCTGTGTACCCATAACTGTGTTGCTCGTATTATGTCGTGTCACTATACTCTCTTCAGTTTGTGGTGACACAGATGTCCTGTACCTGAATGTGTGCACATTAAAACAACTCACGCGAAAATCGTCCGCGCCAAGTTTATGCACAGAAGCCACGGAAAAATGCATATCGTCCTTCCCATAACTTCATAGGTGCAACGCCGTTGTTTCCCTCATTTCAAACGCACTATGTGAACACTAAATCTGATTAGTGGCAAATAAACAGACCTTATATATTGTAGTTGAAAGCTGCACATACATTCGCAGGCCAATGCGAGGGATAGAGTTGGTGAACGGATAGTACCTAATCATTAGGATAAAAGCCCCTAAAGATACGACTCACATACCGAAGATCAGAAGTTTGAAATCTGCCCTGATGTTATGAAAGAAGTATAGCGGTTTACTAAATGTCCTCCCCTCTGGGGATGAGACCGGAAAGACAGGGCTTATGATGTATCACGCCAAAGAAGTGTTTAAAGATTTATTTCTGTAACGAAGTCCTTATATTGATTCACTCAACGATGACCTCGGATAGGTAATCATGCGTAGTGAGACCAGTTATCTGGCTATTCTTCTTAATATCCCATTACAGGTGGCCAGAAGAAGGTTTACCACCTCATCTGGAACACGCGCCATCGGTCATCACCCGATTCATTGGCGTGTACACAACACACCTCAAAGCCATTTCGTTTTTCATGTGCTTAATATATCGAAAAAAGTTGGAGGCGACTGGTTCAGTTTTGATGAGATGTAACCAATTTCTTTACGATATTCGTCAAAGTGTGCGAATAATTCAAGCAAATAGACCAGATGTTTTATCTGACCATCTTCTTGAGATAATTTCGAGATAAGCTACCACAGTTCCGAAGGTAACATACAAGCGAGTTACGCAAGTTGTTTTCGAGAACCATCGTACCACCGCCCAAAAAAACAAGCGTTGGGAATTCCAAACTTTCTTAAAACCAAGCCATAAGAGTTATCGGGAATTCACAGTGTGTTTTACCCTCTTGATCGCAGCGATAACAATAAGTATCCAAGCCAGGACCAGATCATTCAGACGGCTAGTCATGAGATGCTATCGATGAATTACAGTGGACTGTAATACTCTTCTTTTTAAAAAAACGACAAATCGCCGTGACAAACTGGTACGAGTATTCCATCTGTTGCAAGGATGTTTGTAAACGAGGTCTTCATCCAAGAAATTGCTCGACAGTATGTGCTGTTATCCACTGTTTCAAGTCTGTTTCTAGTAGACTTGAAGATGGCAATTCTTAGACAAGGCTTTTATGGTTTCTGTGCCGAAAGCAACCAAGCATCTAGTGTTTATAGAAAGACGAAATTAGCTCACCCAAACGTAATCGCCATTAGTATATTACACCACAATCTCTCAACATGTACAGCCGTTGGATCCACACTCTATTTTAAAATATGATTGCCTAAAGCAATGAATTTACTAAGTTCGCAAGATGATTAAGTTACAAACGCACCTGGAAACTCACTTACTACTGGACGAGTCAAACCTTCGCCAATTCTATCGGACTCCCCATATTAACCGACTAACAAGCACACTATCGCAGGTTTGTCGTTTCCCAGTGTAGTTGGAATCTGAACGTTATCAACGGGTGGCTTTGCTTGGGCGTATCTTCATCAAATGTTCAGGCATCAGCCCAGTAAAATCGATTGCTTCATTTGAAGAAAATTTTACACAGTAGAAACAGACTGCTGTTAATATAGCAGGGATCAAATTATGGAATTTCCCAACTCCCGGCAGGGCTTCACAGCACACCTGTTACAGTGATTGTCGCGTTTTGGCAGGCTGTCTTTGTCGCTGGCTCGAATCCAACCGAAGCCTAGATTTTTCACAACTGAGTCTCTTTTAAATTAAATAAATAATCTGTCAAGCTATTATTAGTAGGACCGCTGTTAATTTTGTCGTGGTGATGACTCAACATTTCAGGAAATCTACGGGATAGTGTCGACAAAACGTTCCAAGTTGCTAGGATTCGTCATTCTTAATACTGATTCTTAAATATATTTTATATATATATAATGCTATATATTATCCCTCCTGAAATCTAAATGACATTGGTATTTCGCTTACAAACCCACACAGATCCAAGCACAAAACAGTACAGTTGTTCCCGACATCAAGTTGTTGTGTGGCCCTCACGAAAGTTTGTCCAGTGAGCAATTAGCAAGTAACCAGAAGAATCATTGCCGTCGTCCGGTGTTTTCATCGAGGACAGGGTGGAATACGACCAGTAAAGCTGATTTAATGAGTCATGCTGACGAAGTAATTGTTCACCAAAACAAACTACTAGATGTACCGGCAATGGATGTGCAAGATCTATCAAGCGAGGTCAGCCGAAGTCTAGCATCGAGTCTATGCATTCCTCCCTACATTCATATGCATGATGAACACCATCGAGTAGATGTGGGCTGAAGACTAGTAAGCACTTTCGTTTGCGTTCACGTGCAATCCGTTTTTCTAAGTGGCGCCAGCATGGACAGACCGCCAGTAACGGAGTGATACTTGTTTACACAAACCCGACCGCTTAACTTAGTGTTGTTACTCGCAATCCACTGACTAAGAACAACGGATGATTCCGCTTTCACCCTCATGCTGATCTTCGAACATCAGGACCGGTGTCACTTACCTACAATGATACGGGTACATGAAGACGTACAGTACTGGTGTCAGTTTATGTGTTGACGCAGTCCTTTGGTTAACAGGGATGACCGTTGTTCAGTGGTATTTCCGATGTGACGCCAGTAAGCAACTGTCAACTGCAATTAAGAAGGGCATCAACCAATTGCAATGCCTGTTTTTGGTTGATCCGGCACTGGTTAATAGGTGGTAGCTGGGGACACCACGCTGACAAGTCGACGATGTTGTGGTGGTTGCTTTCTTCGCGAACAATAAGCTCGGCAGCGTGGGCATCCGTTGACATCTTTGGCCTGGTTGAATAATAAGGTCGAACCAGCTTTCTGCTCGTTAACAGACTGCCATACTTTTTCAAAACAACAGCAATTTCATGAAGGAGGAGAAACACGAGGATCAGAATACTAATCCACAAATAGACTTAGGGGAATCATTTAAGGAAAATTGAGTCGCCCGTAGTGAATATGACCTGACTCGTTCTGCTTCCTGGTTAATTCTGCATTGATCACGAGGGTTATGTTGATTAGGACCCCGGCTCTACCAGGTGAAACCGTTTCAGACAGGTCAGAAGGGAGCAATCAGACGGAAATCAGCTACACTGTTGACCATGTAGGAGTGTGTGGGTGGTGAAACATGATTCTGTGAGCAGATAGTAGAAATGTTTGTAACAACAGAGCCACTGCCTTTCGAATAAGAAAGGAGATTGGAAAAAGATGCTCATGAAGGAACACAAGTTCCAAATGGTTGACCGTGACCGCTGGCGTACTATCCCAAACGGCCGAAGAGCCTTTGGGATTGTACAACAGGCTGACATAATTTTGAATACATCCACAAACAACCATAGTAAAAATTATAGCAAAGACTGATTCAATGCGCATTCGGGTTAGACGAACATCTCACAATCAAGGGAATCTGACTTTCGAGTCAATACCTCCGGGTGAGGTTCCCAAGGAAAACCCAAGTCAAGGACTCAGGGTGATTTCCTTCTGGTCAACTCCCTTCTGCGGCGTTAACGAACACGCAGTGACAAAAGTTGGCTTCATCTCAGCAGCGACAGTACTAAGCCATTACCACTGTCTCTTTCTATTTCGACCATCGAAATTCTCGTCTTCCCTGTAACCTCAGGGGACAATTGTTCCCTGAAGCCTTCAATGTCCGCAATTCAGTGGGCTGTATTGGCGAGTATTCTCTCAAGTCTAAAGCTTGATGTGCTCTCTATCTCGGGAGGGCGAATCAACGACTTTAGAGCCGTCATTCACTTGGTTTAACTTTCATGTATCTCCCAATTCGAGCGCTCCTCTCACTGGGCCTCCACTGAAGCAGAAACTTAATCTCGTGGTCGAGTCGAAGTGGCAACCATACTGAGTTCTCGAACAGAACATCGTCTGCTCGATCCCAGTGAAAAGTCACCTGTGCATTGCTACGCTCAGTACACAGGTTAAAGTCGGTCAAGACGAATCAGAAAACTGTTATACATCCATCAGACAAGTGTGCACCACAACGGAGAGTTGTACAAAACCTACAAATAATACGCAAAGCGAAGCCCTCGCCAAGTTCCTACAACAGACCAAACATCTAGATGTTATAACACAAGATGACCATTTGAATGCTGAAATTACTTGTCACTTTCATGATGAAAAGCGCCCTTGGTGACTAGGACCAACGTACAGACTGCAGCGGAAAGCTGCCGCAAACATGCTAACCTCACGTCCTCCATAATTCGAGTACCGCACTTCCACGCACAAAGGAGCGCCGTGTCACATGAAAATAACCCTGTGCGTCCAAGCCATGGGCACAGATCGATCACGTAGCGACTAGCCACAGGTGGTGTCAGTTTTACTGATTCTCATGCATTTTAAAGAACCCACCCAGCCTCGGAGCATGCCACTGCGCGCACTGTATTTTGTTCAGAGGTAATGCACTCGTCACTGCAAGATGATCATCTGACATATGAGCGAAAGCGGTGTAAAAACAAATGCTTATCAGGAGGCACTGGCGAAAAAACTGTCCAGTTCCGGTCAGATGAGAGGACTTAAAGGACACCAGGAACAAATTCTACCTGGCTCTGAACACGCCAGCAACCATTGTAGAGTAGAACGCAAGCTGATCGAAAGCCTGTGCTGAAACCGTGAGTATCGTTTGATCGAACTATCGAAGTAGACGAGGCAAACCTTTTAATCTAGGAATATCAAAACACCCTTTTTTCTCACTCGTGGTCACACCGATCATCTTGTTAGTGCATGTGAAATCGTATATGAAAAAACGGTTCTCTTATAACCAGTCAGTCACTCCGACTTGGCAGGTCGCCTGAACATTTTGAGGAACATTTCAGCCGGCCTCACTCGAACCACACAGCCGATGGGACCGGAGTGAACAGCTGATACGTTCCCGACAACCTTCCGTCAGAATTGGAAGTGATCCTTGAACCCAAGTGACTGGAACGTTACAAGATTCTCAAGTCAGATCTCTGTTCAAGTATGATGAGGAGGGTTTGATGTTGAAGCTGAAGAAACGCTCTCAGGTGACTGGATAAACCGGACAAGTACTCCGTGATTGGTGCACAACAGCGGTTAGTCCCGTTTTCGAGCAGATAACTCGATGTCCGTGTGACAACCACGGGAGTGTTAGGCCAGTCTGTATCATGCCCGAATTATTCACTGTCTTTATGCTGCGTCGGTTTACTTAATCCCGTGGAGAATACGCAAGATTCCGATCCGGTTGGGAGTGTGTTGACCGCATGTTTACCTTGCGATGGGCTTTTTGATGCAGCAGCACGTTTATAGGCAGTTGACAATCATGGTCTTTGTAGACCAAAGGGTCGCCTTCGAATCGGTTGCTCGTGACGTCTTCTGAAACTGTCCCATTCGCCGATGGGTTTCATGGAAATAGGTGAATTTGTCAACGTCATTGTGTGTCCATCCCGTAAGCAATGTGAGGGTTTATGGGGGACTGTTTAGGCATGTTCCTCGCCTGTAGCGGTGTTCGTGAGGGGTTCCCGATCTCTCTCTTTCAGTTTAACCTTGTTACTGACAAACTTCACGCGTGTGCACTTGAGGAATCCAGTGGACTTGATGTTGAGTTTCCTCACGGCGCTG
>QNGE01000511.1:250693-271803 GCA_008508345.1 Paragonimus westermani | reverse complement strand
CAAGTCCGTCCACTCCAGAAAGACGTTTGTTTGTCATTTTCATGCTCCAATGTAAATTCAGTAAGGGCTGTTAAGAACACCTCCTAGGATGTCTCCTTTGATCTTTTGAGGCAAACTAAACATTCACACATTATTTTGCTTGTTGGCGTTGTCAGTGCACAGGTTAGTGAAACAGTTGGATTATACGTTCAGTGTTTCAGCGCGATACACATTCAATAACGATGAGATGTTATTATTATGTGCCTCTCACGGATTTTACATGTCGAGTTACGCATTTCAACAAAGGACCGCTTCAGGTGAGCACTGTAGACGCAATAGCAATTGATTGCTACCGATTTGTTGGAGTTTGCGAGTAGTTGTTGAATAATCCTCTGTGAATCCGAACAAAGGCCGCATTGAGCCGACACAAGCATATGGACTATGGGGGTTGCTTAGTTGGTCGAGCTACAGAAGCGAAGAAGGTGTTTCTGTTATGAAATTGTCGAGTTCCGTTTTCTCCGCTTCATTTCAATTCCAATCACACATGCCTGTATGGTTGACAATTTTTGTCTCGATTTTTTTTATCTCTAACGTAGGGAATAGCACGCTTTCCTTTGCATGGAGCTTGCGCTGCGCTGTTCATGATCTTGTCTGTACACTGTATACGGTATAGACCAAGCAAGGTGGTACCGGGGTGCACCTAAATGATTGAGATGTGCACCAGGTATCCTTTGCTGGTAAAGAACACAGTGGGCACATCCCTTATATTTGGGGATTCCTCTGATACAAGTTCTGACCTATTCAGGCAAGTAGCTATTAGTAATGTAGTATTTGTGAAGGCTAGGGAATTCTGATGGATTCAAACCAGCGACAGAAACAACATGCTTCGATGCGACGAGCGCTGTACCGTCTGAACTACGACGACACTCTGAAGGCTCAAAAATTTTGCATAGGAATTCCCGCTGGGCAGTCGTTTCTTTGGTTCATTTGTTCAATTCGGTGAGACAATAAAGTGGATGAGTGATCAAATCCAAATGTGAAACTTCTGGATCCTTAATGGGGCTTCACAACTCGATACTTCTGCCGTTGTTCCGAGTTCAGGCGTAGTCCAACTTTTTCACAGTTGGGTATCTCATTATTTCTAACTGGATTGTATACGGTAGACGTGGTAGTGGAAGTAACCTGTTCTGTCCCGGTAAGACTGGCCTGTTCAGGGGATTCGAATCGGGCTAATCAAGCAGTGTTCTTCAAAGCTGGCACCACATTCGTCTCCTGTTTGTACACACATGTTAGCGGCTTTATGTTTTGACATCTTTTATGTTTGTGAACCTGGAATAATCACTTTAGCGGCTCACTAGATGTCTGTTTGAACGTCTCATCTGACCTTAGTCAAATGTTCTTCTGCATCCGGTGCCAGTGAGCACTTCGGTTAGTGGGATCCGTCAACACGTTAATTCCCCTTTGTTAACGAAGCAGTGTTTATATCGACTGCTTTCTACACACTGCCTACCATATCTAATGCTTCCAACTGTTCTTCACAATATGCTTTTTTTAGATTCAGGTTGGCCAAAATAGATCTTCTGGATTGCTTTCACCGAGTTGATCATGTCCAGTTACTCGCGCTATTCAAACAAGTGTGCTCTCAGGTGAGTTCTTATTTGTGTTCGATCATATAGTTAGTTATATTCACCAACGTGCTTTATGTGCCTCGTGCGGTGAATGTTCAGTTGTCAAATAAAAGAAGCCATGAGGTCGCTTTTGTATTTAAGTTCCGCGATTATTATGTTATCTTGTTAAATGAAGAATAGCAGGAAAATCGTAGGTACCAGAACCGACATGCATAGATTGTGTACATTCACTCAGTTGACGATGTGACTGTAGGTTTGGAGGGACCAAAATAAAGTGAGTGATTGGAATCAGAAAAGTGTTGAAAGAGAGCAAATCCGGTGAGGTCGTTACAGGGAATACGATGACAGCATTTTACGTCTGGAAAAATGTTAAACCTTCTCGGACAGTCTGCCAGAATAAATTGCTAGAGAGCCGTACATCTTGTGAGAGTGTACACATTCATTCATAGAACACAATACATTTTTATTAGGTTGGAAAGGTACCATGCCAATTCGGCTCAACATATTACCTAAGTATTGTTCAGATAAAAACTACGAGGATTCTTGTTTTCAACTCGTATTCCAGAACACTTGCCAAAACGTTGCCACCAGTGTCTTTTCTGGTATAGCAGATGTAAGATCCATACATTTGGACGTTTTGAGGGGCCAGATGCATGTGTTGAGGCTGTTGGCTAGTTTTGTCAGAAAATTCTACAGGATGAGGGAGTAGGATGTCTCTTAGCGTCAAACTCCGAAGCCGACAGTGTCTGCGTTCCTGTTTACGTAAGCTGGCCTTTCTGACCACTTATGGGGCTTACATATAGTGGAACAAAACTACACCCCAGGGAACACCCGGATCTGTGGCGAACTGGGAGTACATTGGATCATCTGAGCGTGTAAATTGGGAACGATTTAAAACATAATATATAGTATAATATTCCAGCAGGATTTTTATGATGCACCTGGTTTCTGTGCTCCTGTATGAGGCGAAACGACACATCTCCATTGATTCTACTGAAGCCACTGATGTAAGTTGATGATCAGAGGCGGACTGTTTTGCGTTTGTCGTTCGATCACGAGAATCTTGCGGGGACGAAACTGGTTTTGCTGTTCTACTCTTTCTAACAAATTAAGCATCTGCTTCGAACTTCTGGGATGTACGTAACTAACTATTGGATGAGTGTGACTCCCTTGATCCCCTATTTCATAGCAATCAATCTGCTTTCCATACCTACCGTTGATGTGGCTTTGTTGCCATTTGGTTATTCCGAGGGTTATCACTAGCCTTTCGTTTGGCTAACGAGTTTATATAGTGTGTTGCAAACCAGCGTACAATTTGAAATAATTGGTCCCCATAATCCATTGGCACACACAAATCAGCAGACGAAAACTGTGAGATATCATTTCTTGCAATCTCACAAACAACAAACGTGTATTCTGTGATGCACAGCAAACTCAGTGAATCATATTAGGTTAGAACAGCGAACGGAACCAAAATACTACATCATGTGGTCAAAATAAATGAAGACCATGGCACCATCAACAAAACAGTGAGTTGCTTTCAAGTACATAAGCTCAGTTTCAGATGCATCGCTGACAGAGCTTCGATCAGCTTCAGCAGACACGTATTTTGCGTAATAAAACTGAAAAAATTAGATGGGTCTATAGTGCGCCAGCTTCCGACGAAATGACGAGTGATCGGTGGTGTAGGCGATCGGTCCCGGGCCAAGGTTTTCATTTGTTCAATTGGCCATCTAGGGACATGTTCAGCCATTCAGATGGTTAGCTTCTTTTCATTTTTTTTCTAGATAGCAAAAACCGCAGCTACACATAGATTGATAAATACAATGGGAACTGTCAGGAATTGGTTTGAACATTTTCATGGGTGGCAGTGGTGTCGATTTCGTGGTGACTAGTGACCGCACCGGGGCAACTTAATACGTTCGCTTGATGGCCGCATTCAGTTTCTGGCAGGTCTGTTCGAAGAGCACAATACCTCTACACTACAGTTAGTAAATACGAGCGTTTTTGATGCGGTTTGTGTGCCCACTAGTGGAGTAAATCTCTTGCTATGGTATTCAATAAAATTCAACGGGTAACCATTGTACCGTGTTGTTTTTGCTAGAAGTCCTAGTTCCTCACATCGGGCTTCGGGTAAGCAAATGCGTCTAGCCCCGTAAAGTAGTATTTTAACTAGATTATTCTAAAAGTTTCATTTGTTGTAGTAATTGTTACACAACCATCAATTGACAGTTTTCGACCGAAATTTCTGTGCCGTTCCCCGAGGCTGCCGGACAACCCGAGTACTACTTGTAAGCATATGTAGTAGTGCTCTTTGACGTGACTTCTCGGTAGCGTTTAGTAACCCACACGGTTGCCTCTTGAGAACGTGAACCGGAGCTCAAGTCGCAACTCTGAAATCCACCCCATTGGCGAACTTTGGTGAGAGAGAAGCGTTAACTTAGTTGTTTAGTTTGAAAATGGCTGGTTGACAGATCTGTTGGTTTATGAAATCTTAGGTGTTTAGTTGTCACCTAATTCTTTAGCAGCCGTCGGCGTTGACTATAAGAGAGACAATCTTAGGCCATCTGATGGTCTATGTTTCGCCCGTTGAATCGTTCCAGTGACCTTTAGCCCCCATTTCATTTTCTCACTGTGAGGATCTCCTCAGCTACTGACCGTTTTCCATTACCTGTCTGTTTTTCCCTTCATTTTAGTCTGAAAAGTTCATGTTTCCTCCACCAAATACGAACTACCTACTGAGGGAAATTGACTGGTTTCTAAAAGAGGCTGTGGTGTTGGTACGTTTTTAACCTTAGAAAATAGTTCTCGTGCTGTTTACCTGTGAATAGTTCAGTTTTCAAGGTAGTGTATTCGTCCTTCTAAGTAACCAAACATATAGCAGATATCCGGCCCATGCCATCTGTTGCTCGTGGTATTTCTACCCTCTCTTTTAAACGCCTTACTACCAGTGTTTATCTTAGAACCTGGCTTAGTCACTTCCTGTGGCAAATTGCTTTAGATTGGTGTAAAGAATGTTTTTATCATTCTTTTCTCAGTGCTTCATCCGTACAATGTCTACACGGCTGCTTCCTTGTTCCCGAATACGTTGTTCTACGCTAGTTCAGTAGTTCTCTTGCGGTTTTTGATGCACTTTTTGAGAATTCTATGTGATTAATCGGCTGCATCCACAAACGCGTTCCTTGCACACTCATTTTATTTTCTATAATCCGATTACGCATGAACGTTGCCCAGCGAAAACGTTCTGACCCTATTCGTTTGCTGAGTTCTCAGCAGTATCTCTCTCTTTATACTTCCTCGATGAGGTGGAAATGCAAATGGTTAATTACGCTTTCAAACCCGCATATCAGTACACTTGTTTCGTTGCATACTGCTGTGCTGTTTGGGCTACGCTTACGAAATTCTCTATGATGGGCTTTTTCAGTAGCTCATTGGGTTCTCTTTGGGTCCACTCTTACTCCTGTGAATTTAGAGTGGTTCCCGTACCTGGACCAAAACTCAGAGATTAGCAAGTTATTTTCCTCGACCAATGCTCATTCTTTTCTCGTGGTCTAAGATTGATCAACCATTTGTTATTTGTTTGTCCCAGAGAGCCTTAAAGTTTTGCAAGCTGTTAGCCCCACGAATCAAAAACCAATTGGTGGACAGCCAGCTTGGTCGCTGGGAAATATAATCCACTACGAGAACAAATGTTAGCGTTACAATCCAACTGCGAGGTTGCAAAAAACAGCCATAAATGGGTGTTCGTCTTCGGTCCGTGAGAAAATAAAGTGCTATTTGCTGCAGCGTCAGTGGACAAATCATCTTTAGACAGTGGACCCTCGTCCTCACACTTTTTCAGTATATTACTGGTCACTATTTCCACTTGCTCACTGCTAAGTCACAGACCTTATGCACACTGTGCAGTCGGACTGTACTTAGTGCTTCGCTCAGGCAACATATGGAGGAGTTATGTGTGGTTGATCACATGAGTACTATGATGATTCCAGAGGGCTTCGTTTTTCAGAGAAATGAGCTACGGAAAGATGAGCATTTAGGAGGCCAGGCCACTTGCGGTTCACATCTAGTCGTCAGAAGAAATACCGGATCATCATCAGGGATGTCGCTAGAACCAAGTATAAGAAATAATTTGTAAGCGACGTAACACATTTCTTCGATCGCATCTGCTGGAACACTCAGATCGCTAATTGGTTTATTAAATGCTCACAACCCACTTTTTGATCGCAGTTCTCGTCATGTGGACTTTCCTATTCTGCCCTACATTATGTCGATTAAGTTTTTTGCTACTTGTCGCAATCAGTAAGTAGTCTCAAATGTCAAAGAAAATTAAGATAATCACTCCTACTCACTGATCCCTTCACATTCGAATCTCTCTTTATTTGGAAGAGACCCAGTTACAGATGAGAGCAGTATGGAATACAGGAACCACTGGCTATGGTATATTATTTAACCTATTTGTTTTCACGAGTTTCGATGCAACGGGTAAATCAGCTGCGGTCCACATTCTTTTGTAGCTAAAACTTGTCTATGCTCATATGAATTATCAACAACCTAACTGACTCCGTAATTTTACAAAAAGAACATACAAGAATTTCCAGCCTAACACCTGTTGGTCATTATTTTTGGGCGTTCTGCCAGTTCATGGCTATTGTAAAATAGATGTTAATTAGTCGAACGGGTTACGGTTTATCTGTCATAAATCTCTACACTGTAAACTTCCGCTTAGATTGTATGCAGTACAGAACGGTTGCTGTGATTGAAGATCATGTTATTTTCTGAAATAAATATAGACATCAATTGATGATCTACACATAGTGTTGGTGGCGACCTCCCTAAAAGTGTTCTGTTACTCTTGTACACTACTGTCTTCCAACAAGACGTATGAGCATTTGTTTGGGCATATGTCAACCTATGCCTTAACTTCGTCTTCTTGAGGAACGAAGTAACACAACGCTTCAGATATTAATTCAGCTGTTTTTGGCTTTCATTTAGAATGTCTTTTTTCACATACCACTCACTACCACTCTCCCATCTCGAGTTCTATGTACAAGCTTCTCGAACATCTGGAATGGCTTTGGATTGCACGGGTTAATACGATCACGAATTGGTGCTGTCTTTTGTGTGTATAGAGAGACCTATGTCATAACCTGTTCACGTTCGTTATTAACTGATCGTAGTACTCTATGTGTAAAATGTGGACCTGAAGCGGAATATGCGAATTCTTATGCCTGTTTTCAGTGTCTAATTTTTTGTAATTTCTATGTAACTACGCCTTCACTCCAGCGCATGCTTTCTAGGATGCAACAAACTGATCTTTAGCGACACATTGTGCAGTATGTCACTTATCGTTTGTGTTCTGAACATCGTGTCTTTCTTAGTGAACGGAGTAGCTTCGTTCATCGTTCACCAAGCCGTCATGTTGGTAACACTTTGAGGGTGACTACATTAAGGTTCTGTTCACTAGTTTCAATCTTAGTCGTCTGAATTGTGTCCACAACCAACCAATGTTTGGTGGTGAGCTAGTTTTTGTTAAAAACATATGTAAACACGAGAGGTTTTTGCAATTGCCCGTAAAGAAATATCGAAGATCATATCGCTCCACACGATTCGTCGGATGTCCGTCATGTTTGGCCGTAATTTCCGCAACCGATATATTATCTGCTTGTATTCACTGTAGCCGTGACCAGGGCACATACTGGTTTCCTGCTGCTGTTTGTCTCCTACGTTGTATCTCAGAATTGGCCATGGCTGCATGCCATGTGTGGTGGCTGCTAGTATGCTCTCCATGAGTGTGGCAGCTGGGATTGAACTCGCACTGTTGGTAATCGACGTCATTACAACTGAGGTGTGTCACATCGTGGTGAACATCCTAAGTTGTAAAGCTAGATAGAAAAATTATTATTACGTATATGGTGATGGTGTTCAGGGATCTCTCTGTATCAGGGCATTTCACAATGCGTCACGGATTTAACTTACTGACGTGCAGCTGATAACTTTTGCAACGTTAAATCTACTGTTCTCGAACTTCGTGTTTGAAAATCACGCGCTTGTTATCTCCCAGTGTAGTGGATCTAAACAGTATATGGAAACTCAGGTGTGAATAGAAAGTCGAACTCTGATACAAAGGAGAACAAATAACTCACAATAGTTCGTGGAGGCACGTTGGTTTAGTGTTCCACTACACCAAACGAGAATTCTCCACTGATGCTACTTGTCGTGTTTCTCCCAGATAGTCTCGATGTCACGACCGAGATAATTCCAACGACAGATAAATAAATAAATAAATTTGCCGAACTAAACAGTTGATTCCGCCGAATTCTAACTCTTCCAAAGATTTGTACGCCAACGACCCTGAACGCGAACAGCAAGCAGAACTCGTGAACTCGGAAGTGTAATTCTTGAAAATTCTCGATTACTCTGTGGATTGATTAACCTCGTTCAAACATCATGTGTACATGTGAGGTTGCAGAAGATGAAAAGGCATGAATAACAATAAAAAATGTGAAGTAGAAAATAGTGTACAAAACGCTACACCAGTGGCTTCCTGTGAGGAAAAAAACATGGAAGACTGTAGTTTATTTATCACTTGCTTCACGTGTACACCACTTATTCCATCGGGTCATGTTTCTTGACAAGATCGCGTTAGGTTGGTACAGTAATGCAACTTCAGAACTGTTGCACCTGATGTTATTCACGACAGCCACCAGCACGTTATAAACCGGTCGTTCATTGCCTTTTGCACCATCCGGTGGAGTCGATCGAAATTTATTTTAAGTAATCCAGTGGCAGACGATTCGGGAATGATACAAGCATGTCGTACTAGCTCACTAGTATGAATGGACCATTTTGGATATCAAAAGGCTGAATGAGTAACTAATAAATCTCTTAAGCTAGTTCTTTAATTACGGGACAGGTACACGTCAGAGAGCAGTCGTTTCTGAGCACACCAAGACTACCCGAGTCAGTTGTTTGCGACAGTTTCGGCAAGTTGCGAAAACCGTGAATGAGCATTTCTCAATAAGTTACCGGATTCTCAAGTTAGGTCAGCAGTGTGACTAGTAATTTCCATGTTTCTAACTTTTGCGGACATCACCTGTTGGTCTATCTCCATGACATTGCCGATCTCCTGCTGCACCGGCCTGTGCAATCGTTTAAGAAAATCTGCTTCACTTGTGAGATCACGCATTCCTCCATTCTGTCTATGTGACTTCCTTAGCGGCGACATGTAAGCCGGATTGTAATGATTGCATGATCAACTGGAACAAAATATTAACTCCACGTAATGCACACGCGAATACACGTGAACCGTAATAATCCGAATCCAACCGAGACAGCAGAGAAAACGTGACTGCTGAGAGAGTGGTGTGCTGTGATCCAAACCAAAGACAGAACGCGTTTCAGGTCTCGGTATTCAGGGATCAGCTATGGCGTTGATGTGAATCTCAGGAGCTAGTTCATTTGAAGTCCTATTCACCAGTCATTGGAAAGCTGGTAATGTACCGACAAGGATGAATGTTGACGAAGGTGACAAAAAATTGGAATTCAAAAACAACTTATTTTTTGAGAATACCTTGAAGAATAGACGGTTTCTGTGGTACTTTTCCCAACCGGGACCGCTTGCATGTGTTCAGTCACTCTGATTGTTTTAGCGAAACGCTACAAATTTATGAGTATCCTGTTGGCTTCACTAGACGTAGCCAGGTGATACCTTTTACCGAAGATAACTAATCCTGACCCATTTCCGCAATGAGTTTGGACACTTCAGCATTGTTCTGTAAGTGTAATGTCATTGGGGAATTTCATGGAGCATCAGTTCTACGATTCTTTCGTTTTATCGTTTATTAGCAATTCGTGAATTACATTGTGCATTTGACTACAAAGGGAAATATTTGCTTTTAAAAGAGATTCACGTGTGTCTATCTTCTTCTTTGACGGATTTTCTTCCATTTCGCTTTTATACACTTTCCAACTTTCAGTTAGGTGGTCAGTCCTATCGGTTCATTAGAGGTCTTCCACAAGGCTCTTGCATTTCCCCCGGTTTGGTAAATCTTTACTTGGCGCACGCTGATCGCAGCCTGTCCAAAAAACTGTCTTTGTGGGCGCCCGAGAAGACAAAAGCCGCGTCAACTACAACTGCTGTGCTGCGTTATTTGGACGATTACTTATGCATCGCACCCTCTGATGCTGCTCTACGAGAAGTTATGCGAGAGTTACAATCAAGTTAGTATCGTGGACATTCGACTCGGTTTCGCTGTATAACTTAGAACTCGTGGTGACTAAATGTTACTTCTAATTGCATATCGTTCGATGTGAATAGTTCTCACTGAGTCCGTAAACACGATCATCGGTTGGCAAAAATAGAGACTATTAATGACGGGTGCAATCGCTTGTGGTGCGCAGGTTGCTTTACCCAAAATGTAATACTTTTTTCCACCCCGCCTCATTTATATGTCAAGAGAAGCTTCAGCTATGCTTTTGTTTTCACTTGCTGTCGCGTTTTTAAATCACTCACTTATTTTTTCTGTCTAGCCTTTATTAGGGCACTAAAGAGGCACGTTTTCTCATTGCCAGCATATTAATAATTTGCACCTTAAACACTGTGGCTTCGTAATCAACACGCACTCGATTCAATCTGTCAAAGTCAGTGGGTAAACTCTAATATGAACAGTTGACCTGCCTCAGTGAATTTTCTGCTCACAAAATCGATAGGCATTGTTTGATCCATATAATCACACTTAATCCAATCAAAATCGAGTTTGTGCTACGTAACAAATGTGGTACAAACTGATCCGATTATCAGGTGAATTTGGTGACTTTATTAGTTTAGCGATGGGTGTGGTCTGCTTTTCCTCTCTGGCTTTTTCATCTACTTGACTTGGTCACTAACTTTGGCAACCAGTGAAGCATGGGTTGATTCAGTCTTCTGTTCGAGCTGCTCACTAACGTTTTGCTGTAAGTGTGTTGGTGCGTAACGTTCAAGATCCACTATCCGAGTTGATAATCTGTGCGATTGAGCAGTTACAGACACGTTTTGTGCTGTGGACTGTTCCATGACGTGTGACAGTTCCTGAGTGGTTTTTGAATAGTCCGGCTTGGGCCGCACAATGTCGTCGCACAAACGGTTTATATTCTCAATTCGGTTCAGAATCCTTCAGCAGTTTTTCCGCAAACAATAAGGTCGCCGGGAACTGAAATTAGTCAAGCCCGTACTGTAGAAATCATTTAGAAATGTGCTCAAGTAATCTTACCCTTAATTGTCCATAGACTTACAGACAATTGGTGACACCACTTTGAATGCGCATCCAATAGTACAGTGGTTAATAAGCACCTGATACATTGAACTAAACAATTGCTGCTGACACTGGTACATTAACCAGTGCTAACTTCCAACCTGTTGTGCACTGTGCCACCGTTTTGAGTTAGGTCGTGGTCAAACAACAAACAATGTGATTGTTGCTGGTAACTACTGCCTTTATTGAGTAATTCCACGTTATGCTCGTTAGATCGGTGGTCCAGTGGATAACACCATACCTCCATCATTTCTAGCTTCTTCTTTACTGGATTTATCTGACAAGTTTCATTATGATCAAAACCGGTCGTAATATTTGTGCTTTTGACAAAGACCTATTTTATCGTTGTCAAATCTACGTTATTGAGAATAGTCACTTTCGACCATTTCATCTCTCTTGATGACGTGAGGGAACATCCGTTCAGTTTTGATATTTAATATAATGCTGTTACCGTTTTGACTTGGTTTTAGACAGCAATAAGTATTTCGTTCCATCTGTTCAAGTAAGATTGTTTGGTCCACCTAATGCGTCACTTGACAGGACAGATTTCTTTCATTTTAATGTTCCATTTTGTTCCGTTCCGGTTTCCATTTCAATACCTTGTCAATAAAGTCTACCTAAATCTTGCTCAATTTTGGGCCGTTTTTTCTTGTCAAGCTGAATATCGTGACAGCATCTCGTTCACATTCATTTAAATTGTCCATATTACTTAGAACAGCTTACTTGAACTTTTCAATTTCAGCCTTGAATGAAGTGCCTCGTGAGTACAACCGTGATCGTCAGATGTTTGTGTTTTACGCTATTCTCCACTGTTTTGAACATTGCAGACTTGGAAGCCCATGGGTTGACTCTCAATCCGCAAAAGGTGCAATCTAACTTGGTAAATTTCGGTACGTGGTGCCTTTCTTTTTCACAGCCAGATTGAATGCAAACCGTGTAAAATTTCCGTACAATATTCGGCTGTTTTGTTCGGAACAACTGACCACTTTATCTACTTAGGTGTTATCAATTCATCGGTTTACAGTGTGTGACTGACGAGCCACCCATGAGCGTGTCCGTGCCATTCACACATTCATTAACCTCTGTCATCTGTGGAGTTGTAAAACTGTCCGTTTGGCCACTGGGATTTAGGCCTGCATTGCATGTGCATTATTTGTCTTCAGTCCAAGACCTGACTGTTACGCGCGGTAGATGCATACGTGTTATTTGACCGAGTTCAACGTTCTGTTCGCCATTTCCTTCTCGTCGATCGTGGGAACAATCTCACATTCCGTCGGAGAGTATTGTAGAGAAGTCTAGTCTCGATAGCGGAGGGCTTGGAACTTCACTTTCTTGATTGACTTTTATGCACTGCGTTAGCCGACCGTAAGATACACGGCGAATGATGTAATCTAGCCACTAGCAGATGGAAATTATCTTGAAGCAGCCGGGTGATGACGTTCAGAGGTATGAAATCCTTGATAGCTTTGCCGATTTAGGTTGTCGGATGCTATCTTCCATGTTGGTGATCGCGCGATCTTCCAAGTCTCTGGTTTGAAATACTGGCAGGTGTGTATAGCGTGTATGGCGTGTGTGACGTGTATGCGTTGATCTGAATAATCATATATGAAGGTGCGTGCAACTAATTCTGAGTATCAGATCCACAGAAGTGCGGTTCAGTTTATTTTTTGCTTCCGGTTGGTCGGCCAAAAACGTTATGCTTATTTCAGCTTATCAACCTGATATCGGAAACTAAAGCCTGTTATCTTCCACTAATTCATCTTGCTTTATTCATTCGGTTTAGACCACCCACAGTTTGTCTGCCTGTGGTTTATTCTGACTACTATCCTATCAATTCTTGATACAGGATTAATGTGAAAACTGTTCCTCTGGTTTACTGACTTCTTCTTTGTTCACATCAAGGCATTTCCGTTTCATGGCTCGGGCTAAACATTCACGACGATCTGCTGTTGTCTTTTCCAGATGTGCCTAAACGTGAGTTGATCCTTAGCTTGGTAGTGGAACCAGTTTTTGGTTTGGGGAACAATGTTCATTGCCTGTGCATTGACTCGATTTATTCACAGATACATTTTCGTGTTTTCTGTCAAGTTTGAGTACCAGTTCATTTCATGAGTCCCGGTGCCACTGATCACGAATGTACTGGGTTGTTATAATGCAGACGTTCTCTTCAGAAATTCATCAATGATCACAGTGAGCATATTTTATTTTACCGACAATTGACAATTCGGTGACCATCTTTCATATTCGCACAGCGGTCCCTTTTGACGTTTTTTACGAAGGAAGCCTAACTGTGAAACATTGAGCGGTACAAGGAGCTATTTCATATAAATCTCAGATTTATTGGGCTACCCCCATGTTATTGTTGCCCTAAACCTTTCGCGAGGTCGTTCGCAACAATCACGGTAGCCACGTAGAATTAATGCTGTTGTTGATGGATGTCTTACTAGAACGGAGTCCACAGCGGGGTTCAGCTTTTTGTCTCTGCCTATTCTGTCCATTGTAACGTAGGATACGTCAGACAGAAGCATTAACGGGCTGGTACATCCGTTTTATACTCAAATCGATTGGTAGGGAACTTACTTTTTCACGTAACTGGTTTGTATGGAATGACCATTCTGTATACACCAGTTTGAAAACCTGTCCAGTCGTGATGATTGTATGCAAATCCGTTTTTAATTTGACATGATTTCAGGGAATTTCTGACGCTTTATTCTGTTGTACTTTTTGGCCGAAAATGCAATCTGTAGAATTCGATTTGACGTGCAACCAGTTAAAACCTATGCACGAACTGTTTATTTGCATTTGGTTATGGTCCATTCCATCCACTTGTGAACGCTTTTCGTGCAATACGCCGAGTTTTAGAGGTTGCTTCAAACGTGTTAGATATATCCCAGTAGTTACGATCTCATTTGCGAGTTAGTTGTGCCGTTTATCTCGGCTTCACAATGAGATCTATAGATCCATGCTGGTATTAAGGGCACTAACTTTAACGCTACAAAAGTCCAGTCAGCCTTAAGCTGCTAAACGGCATAATATTTGGTAACATTAGTAGTAGTATGCCTAATAGTCGAAATTTACGGGAAGCACACGGCCTGTTTCGTGGTTGTTGCCGTTCATCACTTATGTGTGCTCAGTGAATTTCGACTACACATCCTACCATTGGAACGGCAGATGCTGAAATTTGTGGTTGTCAACTCGATCGTACGTGTGTATAGCTGTTACTGAACAGTTGTTTTACTTCCCCCCCTTTGCTGTTGTCGACGCAAATGCGGTTGCATTACTTTGTTACTTTCGTTCATTCTTGACTCTTCATTTGCATCTTGTCCCTATGTAGTCGTATTGTACCTGGCCTTAATGTTAGGCTATAGAGTAATCGGATGAAGGGAATGTATGTGTGGTGTATGTATCTGTCCAAATTTGTCTGATAGTTTGTTTTGGGAGGATGGATCAAATCTGACTCGTCATACTAGAAAAACGTATAAATTGTCGTCCATAGATCTTGTACTTCAACGGTATCTGGCCAGAAACGGATAAGCTTCTGTATGACTAACGAAGGATTCTCTTGACGCTACTGACGCATCTCCGTTCATGAATGAATGTTAGTCTGACGAGAGGGTACTATTGTTTTAGCTGTGTTGGGCGCGGCTGCCTTGACTAAGAATGCTCCAGAGGAAACATCAAAATAAAAACCGGTTAGTAGAAAACTTGTTAATAATGTAAATCCAGACACGTCAGATTGTATAAATTAATTTAAATCTTCATTGACATTCACAATTCAGCTATCTTCTGTCGGTTTCATGGTCGTCCACTTTCGACTCGGGACTGTGTACGTCGTTTGGCCCGGTCTAGGCTGTATTGTGCCGCCTGGCGTTACGTGTTTCCCACAAGAAACACATCAGACGTGCCTTGGAAACCTACTAGCACTCACGTCGATCGATGGCGTTTGGACTACTTGACCTCCCGAATCTACGAGAATGCTCGCCGGTTGGGCTGTAAATTCGCAGATATTGTTTGGGTTACGATAAAAACGTCACCAGAACGCGCACAGTTGCTTTCATATCCATGGGTTTGTCAGTTAGCAGGCAAGTTACCCAGATGCGTTCGTTGTAAAGTTGAGCTGTTGTATAGAAATTTGTTGGTGTTACAATCTCATTTTTTTTTTCTACGTTGTTTGCCGACTATTATTGAATTTACGTGCTCTTACGAAGACTAGCTGTCTATGTCATACACAAACACGCTACTTCATAGCCCACAATTTCCCCAGTAATCCCCACTTCCCTCATTATCTGCTGCTCACAATGGCTTTATGGTACACTTGATACTTTGATCCCCACGGCCGTTTTTTTCAAACCTTTCCATTTTAGAAATATCCAGCCCACGTGTCGTCTTACGTAGCACAAAGTAAAGCTTACTTCTTGTGATCAGACGGCAAAGCCACAGTAAAAACAGTCGTTCATCTCGAGAGCACAAAAACCCGCTTCATATCAGCGGTGCTGTGAGAGGTGTTCCTGTGACGAGGTGTCATTGTTAAAGCAATGTATTGCTACCGTTGTCTGACCTGTTAGCTTCTATGTGAACCTCCAACTGGTGATTATTAAGTGTGGTGACGTTCTGGCCAAATTTTGACTCTATCAAGCCAATTGACCTTCTCTGTCTGTGTTGTATCACTTGCGTTCATTGTAATGTGCGAAGATTAAGCAGTCTTGTTTTGCAAGGCGCGGAAAACGCAGTTTTTGATAATCTGAACAAGTATGAGTAATGCCGTCTTATTGCTTATCAACCCGTACATTCTTTTCAGACCTATAAACTTGCCTGACGCAATACGGTTAGTACTCAATCATTGATGTTGCTAGTTGACTGGGAACAGTACGTTATGTTAGTCTTATGACAATTAACCAAGCGACGCAGCGGAAGCCACATTTCTTTGAGAGGCGTGAACAGCTTGATTATAAAGGTTTGTTTTGAATGAACCCTTATCTAAAAACTGTTCCTTGTTCCTCACAATTTCACTGCAATTATGCCTCAGTGTCAGCCACTGTTTAGCTGCCATCTGTGTTCATACTATTGATGTCAAATTTTGTGTGCCACATTAAACTCTAATTTGATCAGTTTGTTCAACCTTTCTTCTAATTTTTAATGAACAATCGAGGACAATCGTAGGTTTCATTTTGTTCTTTCAAGTAAGGTACCTAACCGAGAACAACATTGTTTGATTTTGTTTTTCAGGCAGTATACGACCACAGGTTATTTTTCATCGTCAAGGAATTTCCCATCCGCGTAGGATAAACCAAAACCAATGGTTATAACTTCCTTGCAATCAAAAATGCAAGCAAATATTTCATCAACTTTTAAACTTGAAGCAAGGCTGAATTGGGCTATTTGATAGTTCACTTAACAAAATAGGTTGAAAATCGCAATGAGACGAATGAAATGTATCTGTTCTGTTGAACCATAAATTTGCTGCGGTTAAGCATGTAATGACCCCCGGGGCACCTCTATGAGGTAGGTGCGGCTAAGAATTGTGAACAGGCTACGCTGAATATATGGGAGTAATCGTGACGTTTTCCATTGCGGTTATTTTTCGCCAGTTGAATACAGCAGGAATGAGCCAACTGTATGCCTCACAATTGAACAGACAATCTGAAATTGTGACACACTAGGCTCTGTTCATGACGGACACTCGGGGGCAAAGATTCGTTCTATACTGGCCTTGGACTATCATAACAGTGATCAGACACTTTTGATACACCGAAGTGTGCACCCAACAAGGGTGAAAATCTCTTACTCACTCTTGACGTGCTTTTTTAATATCCGCTTGTGTAACCAAAGGAAACAGTCATGGAAGAATTCGTTTATTAGGTTGCTAGAAGAATGCTATGGCTGACTTGGTTTTAGTTTTATTAATCGGATGGTCACAGATTTGAGCCTAGTTACCGCAAATTCCATTGTTTAGCTTGAGGGTATTCAGTTCGCCCTTAAAAATTAACCTTTTCGTCCATAGTTCAATTACTGTTTTTGGGGTGTGAACTGTTACGTAATTTGACCCACTTGCGTAATGTTTTTTCAACAAATTACCGTGTTTCATATTTGGAGAAGACCCAATCGCGAACCATCTGGTTCACGGCTGAATTCGAACCAGCAACAATCACGGCAAGTACTCTACCAACTGAGTCATGAAACCATACCGGAAGATTACAAATGTCACATTTGGCCCCCGTTACCCACCTGTGTCATGGAATCTACCAACTGATCCAATGGATTGAGTGTTTAAGCGTCGATACAGTTTTAATGCTCAAGGGCGGCGTTGGTGTACTCCAGCTTGACTTGTGTTAGAAATCCTGCTTGAGACAATAGTGCTGATGGGTTTCAGAGTCTAACTCTGGAGTGGCTTCGTACGGTAGCCGGTGGAACACTTGTTGCGCTTTTGTATGCTTTTTCTGTTACTGATTCGAATCTGATTGCAGTCTAGATTTTTTGCAATTGTGTCCCCTAACTTATTAACCATGCCACACTGCCTGTTATATCACATGGTATTGTTTGTTAATAATGAAACATTCCATAACCTGTCTACTGTCATTTAATCATTGGAAGCGTTCGTCTTCCCCGGAAATTTTTTTTGGTTGCGCAGAACATACAGTTCTTGTTTGCTTTTTGCTGTGAAAAATATAATTCATCCAAGTGGTACGTTCTTTGGTGGTTCAACTCAGCGGGCGATACATGCGACAGTCACTTGGGACGGGTAATGTTCCATCAGTTTGTCGTCATGCACGGAGCACAAAATTGTTTGACTAACAGGTCTACAGGAATATTTTCAGGAGGTACTTTTACTGACGACGTGGCAATCAGTGTCATGTTCATCAGAATAGGGTTTCATCGAGAGCTTTACACAGTGTGACTTGATCTTGGGAAGAGACGGATGAGCTCTAACTAGGCGATTTGCTGGCTAAAATCATCAGTCTTAGACACTCAACTGCAACCAACAGAATATTCTGTACTGAAGTGTCACGTTTTTAATCGTTCTCCTGTCCGACTTTGTGTTTATTCCTTGCTTCTACAAACTCTTATGTAAACACCTTTTGTAATGGACTATTCATATCATAAGTAGGTAACTGTAATTTGTCTGAATGCGATCAACAAGCATTGCTCTCTTGATCCGCACGAAGTGGAGATAACGTCTTCAAACTTCCTGCATACAAAGAGATGTAGATGGATGTCTAGAATCAGAATTAATGCGCGATCAATTAGTGGTTGCCTAGAGGAGGAGTAAGACAACCACTGTCTGCAATCGAATGTCTCCGTTGATGGTGACGGGCTCGTGTACAGTGTATCCGTTTCCGTAACCAGCTATCCGCCATTCCCGTGGTCTACAGAAGACAGCGGTTAATACTGCTACAAACTTAAGAAGAAACATTTCTTAGCTGCAGCTGTTGAATAACGGAGACGTCTTTATCTTCTTGATGATTCTGAGAACGTCGTTAAACTAGTCTTGGTTGAGATACTTGGCCTCTGGTGAAGTTCAAAGCCAAAACATAGTTGTGAAGTTTAAGTGTGCCGTCGCAAAGAAGCCTTGTTGGCTGGACTTTGTGTGGTAATTTAAGGTAGGCGGACTTGATACGGGACAGACCGCCTGGTGTCGTTGTTATTTTCCAGGTCTTGCCAGTTGGAAGGTTACATCAGTTGAACTCAGCACCGAAGAACCTGTGCAGACGGACCGATTTGTCGACATTTTGTCCCCACTGTTTACAGATTAAGTTCGTCCACCTCTGGCGTTTAGTTGTCGTATGTTGCTCGGGAACTGGTGCAAGCAACAGTGGGTAAGATCACGAAGAACCTGTCAGACAGCAAGGAACTGATGGGACTTAGAAACACCAGGAAACAGATTGCAGTAAACGGTTGGGTGTCCAAGAGGGTAAAATAGAGCCAGATTAAATCTGAGGGATGTTTCGGTTATGTAGAATATGGGTATAGGAAGTAAACGTGCTCCACGTAGCGCACACCTCTGCATGTAAAATGCTACGCAATTCGTTCACTGTGCTGAGGTTTGCAACAACAGGAGTGCTTTGTAGATGTGCCGTACAGAAGTGGTTTGTAATAGGTAGAGTGTGGGACACTTGTTTACTTCATACGAGTAAGGGAAGGGAAAAAAAGCATGAGCCACGCTGGATGGCGGTTGTAACATTTGACAGTGCAGATTACAAACCGGAGAAGTATTGAATGTGATGTGCAAATCAGAGTGGCACTTCCCAGTATAGTCATTCAACTAACTTACTGTTGTTCACCTGTTTCTGTCAATCCAATTGACCGCCCAACTAAACGCTTATCTGAGTCGATCTGCTAGCATTACCGAGTCTAGCCCAATAGTTTTGCAAGAAGGTTAATCTGCACTGCTGTATTAGAACGCTCGGTGTTTTCAAATCTTTCTGTCAAAGTAACAAGTACGCTTCGCTCGCCCTAATGATTTGAAGTCACTCAACCAAGGTCATGCTGACATCGAATTCTGATCACAGCTAGAACCATCAAAAGTGGCCTGTATTTGGTTTCTCTTGTGCACCCAAAAACATTTCATTCGGACCTACGATCTATATTGACCAGGCTGTCCACTCGCCAATCAGGCCCACATCCATCGCGTATGTGTAACGTGTTGGTTTGTGCAGGACTTCGATTCGTCTAACTTCATAAGCTCATCCTTCAACTGACCATGTGAAAAGTTTTCTGTTAAGTTGTGGGTTTAATCTATTCTTAATTCAACGGTGATTCATTGTAAGTGGTTATCACCATCATTTTTGGAATTTTTATGATAGGCGTACTCTGGTTTATTTAACTGTATAATTTCACTTCGTGCATACGCTATCAGTTACTCCATTTAAAGTGGTTAAATGTGTTCTGAGACTAACCACCTCTGTACGTCAATACAACACTGCAGTGTTGCATGTTCTCGATTGTTCCTAATGAATTGGAGTGCTATATTTTTTTTAAAAAAATATTCGATTCCTTTTCAGCCGTCACCATCTGTCGACTGAATTTCCTACATCGTCAAGGTGGTTACTGCCTGCTTCGATCCACCGTCGCTGCATTTCTTCATCGATTGCGTGCACATCGAGGTGAACTTCATCGTCTGTTCAAGGCTGTTAGGCGAAACTTGCGTTTGCAACTCATCAAGATGGAATTGAGAACAAAGTCATTATCTTGACTTTCTTCAATATGTTTCTTCTTAATGCCGCTGATTCGTGATTCCAATTTTGTTACGGATTAATGGTATTTTTACACGACTTCCAACTGGATGTTCACTTTCGTTCCCTGTTAACTTTTATTTGGTTAAGTTGCGCCTATCCTGCAGCCATTATATTCATTTAGCTGTGTGTGTTAATGGTTGCGCAAGTCTACAGTATTACGTTTTTGCATGTGTATACTCCGTATTATTCCTGAGCACATTCAGCACATTCTTTAGGTATTTCGTCAGTGAAGGCCATAGTACTCAGGTTCCTTGGGGGCAATTTTCTAAATTTCTTGTCTACATACTCAACACAGTATGAATGTGGGCGCCAGTTAGACTGTTGCACCAATTCCAGTGTACTTTGAGTTGCTTGTTTTGATTCTTGCAGTTTTATTGTAATTGTTTGCTTCCAATAAACGGGCAATTTTCTGAATATTCGGTGGCTCAAACAAATTCGCCGTATATACGTGTGTGATCCCCATTCGGTTATTACCGGACGACTGCGTTTGTGCTGGTCCATGATGCCTTGTCCTCCATAGATGCACTTCTGGACATGTCCAGTTCAGCGTCACTCTCGATTACTGGGTATGTGAGGATGAAGTCGACTAACCAACTTTGCAGTGGTATGGGTAGAACAGGGTTCACGTTAATTAGGTAAAATCAAGAAAACTGGAATGTGGTTTTTGGTATACCGGAAAGTTAGGGATAACTGAAACTCTTTTCTGTGGTTTTTGAAATGTGGAGAGACAAGACAAATACAGTATTCAATTTTCATTGATGTGTTTGTTGAGGTGATTAAGAGCTTATCTTTCATCTGGATTGTCAAATGAAATTCGACAGTTGTCCCCCTTCTTCGCTGAGTCTTCCTGTGCCACGGCGGCCTGTCTTGTGAACCGTTAGGGACTCTAGGTTTTCCGGCCAAAAGCGCCTGCTTCCTCAAGAAGACAATTTTAGTTAATCAAGATAAGCGGAAATGTCATGAACAGCCAAGAGTAATCT
>QNGE01000511.1:215613-240803 GCA_008508345.1 Paragonimus westermani | reverse complement strand
CGTCCAGTGAGCAGCGTTCCCAATGCTGTCAAAAGTTGTGGTTCACTTCTCAACCCATTGCACGCCGCAATCGCCTCAAATTCTGACAGCCAGTCTTCCACATCTCCGTCCGCAAACTGATTTGGCCAAGGTAACTTCATTGCGTTGTGTTCAGGGCACGGCACCAGTGTAGCGAGAAGGCGTCCAATAAAGCACAATCTTTATTGTCCAAACCGCTAGTCACATGCAACGCGCGCTCTCTCGTTTATAAGTCGCAATTCCAACCCGCAGCACCCCCCCCACGTTGAGGTATTCGGCCGAGCGTTCGAAAACTCGCACCCCCGACCTGGCAATCCACCACACTATGACTTTTATTTAAACTATGTTTCTTAGAGTAATGACTAATAGAACGAAAAGCAGGTGTCCTACACCGACCCTGGCAGAACACATCTAACAACTATAAACCACTTTACTAACAGGATCTTCAGGTATGTTTTGGTTTCAAATCCGGATATATAGTGTTTGAGCTTTCAAAAATGTCGTCAGGCGTTCATGACAACTGAATTCAGCTGACAAGGTAGTGATTCACTCTGTTGAACACTTTATAGCAAACCAGACAGATATTCTCAATAAATGGTTCTTAACCGGCCGGCTCGGGTCAACATTAGCAAAAAATTAGCCTACGTGATGTTATTTTGTAATTCCATTCTGACCTCATCCGAAAAATTCAGACACTAATTTGCTTAGCTGAGTCACTTTCTTTTCTTATAAACTGAAATCAGTCGACTTTTTACAATTGGCACGTAAACTAATGAACATCTACTACTCTCCCAAAAAGAACAGATATAATTATGTTGCAAACGGTTGGTTTCGTAAGCGAGGTAGTGGACTGCTCTTCTGACCCACATGAATTTCATCTACACCATGCACGCCAGATATTCGAACCCACACTCCGTAAGTACACGTCAACTTGTCAAAACAACTCAAAAATTCGTTTCTTTCTATTTCTTTCTAGTGTAACGTGTTCGGAATTTCCGATACTATGCAGTCGGTAGTTTCCAGAATGACAATGTTATTCTGACTACGTTATTTATTGTTTTCGGTTCTGCTAGTTCCACACTTTTGAAAACAGATGACCGAAAAATTTATAGAAACTAGAATGCTGCCATTAATTCTGATTTCCATAGCAATCAAAATTGTACACCTTTTATTAAAAACAAGACAATCGGCGGACCAATTCCAAACTGGAATCAACTGTGTAGTAGTGGTCATTTTCGTAGACATTCTCACTAGTGAATGCAATCACCGTTTTCCATAAAAGTGATACTTCCTTGTTAACTAATACATTCCTCCACTCACTTGTCCATGACCTGTCTCCTATTTCACGAAAGCCGATTAGTGCTTGATAGACCATCAGCTGCTAACTAAAGACGTGTTTTTAAAGCTTTTGAATAGTTTCACTTAAACAATTTGCTTCCAGCTCTGCTTTGCTGTCACTAACCCTTTGTTCGTCATTCATAGCCTTTAAACTGTCCTCTATTGAGTTTGCCATGAGCCAATTATTCCTCGGCTCATTTCACATCTCCCCATTATGCATAACAAATACAGTAGGAAATCTAACCATGGCCGATTTGTGTCGTTCTGTCGGCTATATGATATCTCAAGATCGTTGCTGCATTCCACTGGTTGTCATCATATTGCCCCTCCCCCGAAACACGTAAATTTTGACTCTACAAGTATGCATTACAGATCAAAACATCTACAACCGAGCAGTGATTGGTTTGTAAATATTCCTCGTCTCGTGATTAAATGATATTGCCACCACGAGTTGAATTATACTCAAAGTGTCGAAAAGCAACTACCTCAGTCTGTTTTAAATCAATGAGATTCACTGAGGACTGTGATACCCACACGTTGCAAATTTTGATTAAGTAGACTGATCCAACTAACTTTTTAACGGTAGAAAACGGAAATGCTCGAAAATACTTTAAAAAGAGTGGCATTTGAGCAGATCTTCGAAATAACTGAAAGCTTGATCCAGAACTTTTATCGTACACTCTCGACCCGCTCTTATTACCACAGTTTTTCATCCGACTGATCTTAGAAATGAGGTCACGTATTTCAAGCATTTCGTGTTCTATCTCTTCGAAGCGTCGTTTGCTGCACAGCTGAGTGGAAAACGACATTATTGTAAACTACTTCTTGAAAGGCAGCACCTGAACATGTTTATCTTTCCTAATATAGACCGTTGTAAAAAAAAATAGATAACATTCAGTTCCTCATTATTCTGGTTGAGATAATACCTGTTTTGTGTGATACCTAATGTTAGCATAAAGATTGGTCTAGTCCACAATTTGATGGTGACTTTGTGGAAGGGTTTAAATAAGCTTCGCTTGGATGCACCGAGTTTCAAGTAGTGACTGGGATTGGTTTTCAACGTTTCCATTTTTTTCATAGATAACTCGTTACTCACGTTGCGCCGGATGTTAAGGTCGGGTTGTTCACTAATACTGATAAGTAGCATGTATCAGGCCACCTATATGAACTGCAATAACATTCACTAGTTTTCATGAATCGGAGTGTTCTCGTCGAACCTAGACGCCATAGAAAGTGTTGCAAAAATATGTGTGACAACCGGTAGCCGTCAGAATAGGTGTCGGTTCAGTATATTGCCAGATGTAAGAACTGATTACGTCAACAGCACAATTGATTGTGTTTTCCAGAAAATACACGAACACCGTGTAGCTAATAAATAGAAAGATAAAATCCGGAAGGAATTCCAGTCTGTTAAAACCCACTGCTTGGTGGCATCAAGGCTACGAACATCGAAGTACGTAATCAGAAACCACGTTGTCAGACGTGCCAGGTTGAAATCTGAAACTGCACTTAATCACAATCAGAAGACTCAACAAATCTGGAAAGGCTTTTAGATACTATAAACTACTTGATATAATTGCTTGGTGTAAGTTTGGAATTTGTTGGCCATGGCCACCATCACATTGCAGCGATGGCCCATCCAAGCCGGATAAATTAGGTTCGAGTATGTTACCAATTCGACATCAGTTTTTGTTGACCGAATCGGTGGAATCAGCTTTAACTGGGCTACCAGTGAGTAAAAATTGACCGTAGAGCAGCCTGTTCACATGAGGTTTACATCAGTTTTGGATGGTGGTAGATGAGTATATCAGGAAGTCCGCAGTAGTGAACTGGCTGGAAAGTGCAGCTAACCGGCGAAGTAATAAACTACCGGACGAACTAATGATGACAGTTTCCATAACATTTCCGGAGGATTCGCTTCAACGAAAAAGGTGGGTTCACTACTGAACGCACGTTCACCAGACAGTTAAACGCTCGGCGGATTCTTGACCGCGCTTAAATAAGTCTGACAATAGTCGAGTAAAATATTTCGCGGATCATGAACAGTACCTTCTTGTGCATAATTTTTTCAAATAGATTGCGTTATCAATGATGATTAGCCCGTTGTTTGTGTGTAAACCGATTCCATTGGAGTCAAGGATAGCCTTCAGCTTCGTCTTGCGAGTCGTGTTCTTCAGCAAGACTTATAGTGTTGACTGAGATTGTACTCGTCCTAGGGTGATTCTTCTGATACTGCACCAGAAACGTGAGATTCCAGTGCGAGCGAAGACACCAAGCGCAATGCTGTGAGGTTGGGTCTAAGCTTGGACAACGGTGAGTCGAACGTCTCAGTGATTTTCACAAGGAACGACAGCTGTGCTAGTCGATGAAATGTATGTGCATTTTGTAGGGAAAGAAGAACAAAGCAGCCGAACATTGTTAATGCCCCTCGATAGAAATGAACAAATTAGCATTGACTGACTTTTGTGTGATTGGATCGAACACCGTTAACGTGTGTGGTGGGTGCAGGAATCTTTCAGCAGTGTCTGAATTGAGCAAACCAGCTTGAGATAACAATTGCGTTTTGGAAAGTAAGCCAAAGTGCATTAGTCTTCCAGATATTCCGACGTTCTATCGGCATCCTTTAAAAACAATGTCCCTATTCCCAAAATAAGGCAGTAAATCTCAGATCGCTGATGGAGATTTTAACTGGTCGAAGAATCCGCTGTCGTGTGATTTGAGTAAACAATCTTTTGCTTGTCCAATTTAGCAGATGATCCTCAAGCGTTCTGAAAAGTGTGGGATGCTTATCGTTTGTCAGTTGGAATGAGCATTAACTAACTTTTGCTGATGAGGTGTGGCAGAGACAATAATACCCCCAGATCACTGTGTGTTGGTTTTGTTCGGATGTTTTTGCTTAGTAGGTTTCAATTCAGAATTTATATAAAAAAACAAGCTGAATTTTCACCATCCGTTCCCGTTAAAACCTGATCAAATGCTGCTCATTTACCTGATATCTATTTTCTCACGGAGCAGACCTTTTTTCATTAAGGCAGTCTTCAAGAAGCTTATTTGTCTTGTGTACGGATATGACCAAGGAAACGTGTGTACGATAGTGACTCATTTGCTGTTCGCTGAAAACAGTTGATCTTTAGGTCTGCTCTTCCGATGTTTTCCATAAATCCATGAACCACACATGAAATACGAGGCAGTTTGCCAAGATAAGACATTCAACGTGTCTTATATGTCTGGATTGCCTAACATAGTGGTTTCTATTTTTACCAGGCAAACGTTGGGTGCCGTAAATCGACGCGATTTTAATTTCCGTGGGACAAATTACACCCTTCATTGAAACGATTTTCTTGACCCATTCCGGTCTACTTTTCTGAGTCACGTTTGCTTTGAACGTGTAAGGAACTGGCTCAATAATACAATGCAAAGTATTTTATTGCCTGATTTTAACTTTTCCTGAACGTAAAACAAACAGTGTACCGTTAAAATTATCTTAAACTCTCACTACCGCTCCTACTTGAATGTTCCACCTAGTCATTTGGAAAGGTTTCTTCTCTGGTAGTTCTTTGGATTACCGAATGACAAAAGAAACAAGACGTTTCGGGATAGAACTTCTAACTTATTGTGTTGGTCATCATTCAAAAATTTCAAGACAACTCTCTTAAACAGCAGGTGTCAGCTGGTTTCCTTCCGAAAAACATAGGACATTAACTATTGTATCCGAATAGGTAATTTTTCCTTCATAAAGATTTTCAACCCACAACAGGATGTGTTGCGATCAAATAACTTTTGAGTTACGTTGACTTCTTATTTGTGCTGGTCAGTTCATATCTGTGAATTCTTTCAGATTCTGTAGTCTAATTTTCAAATATCTTTTAATTCCATTTTCGTTATTCGTGAATAAATTTGAAATTTTGAACCACAGTTAAAAACTGTCTGACTGTTTGCACTGTTTACTGATTTTGTGGTTACAAACGACTACGGTTACAGTTCTGTTGGTTCTGCATACGAAAGCAATATTTTCTGTTCACCAGACGTAGTAAACCTTTATATGGCGTACACTGCGCTGTTTACCGCAAATGTCTCTATAAATTTTCCAGACAGATAAATTGCTTTTCACTTTCATAAAAAACATTTTTGCGTGAAATTATTTGCTGAAAGTTAACACTTATTTTGGTCTACTTATGTAGTTAGCACTCACGTCATTTCTAGAACTCTGTACTTTCGGTTCAATTCGCCAGTGTATTCAACTGAAATTTTGTTTATCGAACAAAATTTTATCTGTTTCACTAATAAAATTCGTCAGATAGTCAAAGCGTTGAGACAATCTCCAAAGTTAGTTTCTACTGTATAGCCCAAGTTTAGTATAGTATATGTCAGGATTTCTTGTCCCACGCCTGGTAACACACAGTCAGCTTAATCAGTCAAGTCTGTATCTGCGTCATTTCGTCTTTTTTGACCAATGTGGTTGAACAGTTTCAACAATTGAATGATTGTAACTCATTTCGGCATCTAAATATTCACTTTGTTAGTTTAGGGAACGTATTGCCGATTACTAAAATGTGGGTTTCCTGGGTGAAAATTTGTGTTGTTTTCCAATTTTGTCTAATACAATACAACACCTCTATACCGAAGACTGTGGGACTGCAAATAAAAGAGAGAATGAAATTTTTAAATGCCTGGTGTATATCGCGAATTTTCCTACATGGTACAACCTTGATGTGATATACGAATTTTTAACAATCTCTGTGTCTGGTAAACTTGATTCGTTTGAAAACAGTGCCCAGTGTGTTCAAATCGATAAACCCATAACAAGAAGTAAATTTCATCCGGTTCTTCTGAAAAGTGAGTCATGAAATCACACCATTCACCGTGTACGCTGTTTTCATTTTTCCAATCATATAGTGTTTCAACATATGAAATAAAATGGATTGGAACTGTGTGTATTAGCACTCATCAACTGTTTGTCAGTCGGCTTACTGGTCGACATAGACAATATGGGCCCACGACTATCCACCGTTTGCTTGGAAATCTATTTTCACTGTGATTTCCCAAAGACTTTGCACATGATTTCACATGGCATTAAAAAACCGGTGGAGCATATTTTCGTCACAACACAGCCTACGTAACCGAATCTGGCTGAAGCAAATGGTGGATGTTAACAACTCTTGTTCTACCATCTAGCCCTCTTAGAACACCACTCATCTGTATCTAACGCCGTCAATCCAAATATAACGAACGAAATGCGTACCCCTGAACTTTTGGACAAATAAATGGTCCGGTTCTTTTCCAGCACCCAGTATAATTCGTTGAGATGCACAGTCGTTAAAAACGATTGAACAATGGTACCCAGCGGAGGTCAGCTTTCTGGTACGGAAATTGAAGATGTTTGTTATTCAATACACTTTTACACATATGCAATCACAACCGGCAATTAATTACCTCTTCAACCTTTTTTTTGCCTGCCACTTGATGTTCGACTAATCGTAGTACGCATCAGCCTCCACAGACCATTCATCAAACTGGCTTCCAAAGATCGTCACTGTATTATCGTGTTATTTTCCTAGCCAGAACCTGCTGCTGATAACTGACCGGAAGTTCGATGTTCATATGTTTAGCCACCGTTTACCACTTTCAGTGACTCACCCCAAAGAAGGCAAGCTATTTTCCGTTAGAAATATGCAGTCTCAATGACTGTGTTGTCCCCTGACTATGGTCGCCAAATTTTTATCAGTCGACTTCAACATACTATGTTGCGCTCCAAAACATTTCTTGATGTAAAATGAACTCGTTTTTATTTTACACGTTGGTCGAACGTCCCTAATCATTTTGACACTTATGGTCTACACGACAGCAGGTCCATTCTCAATTCTAATTATCAAAACGATATGGTTCTTAAATGTTCATCGGACCATTGTTTACCATCTTTAGTCAGGTTCATCTATTCAACTATCGTGGATAGAAGCATGTCCTTTGCGTTCGTTTTGTACTACCAGCTGATTGATTGAAATGACTTGGAGAAGCATGACACCTTTGTGTGGAAGATGAACCTAAATTCTTCAAGATCTATCGTTCGGTTACTGTATTTGGCCCAGCACAGTTATGACAACGTTTGCTTGAACAACGAGATGATGTTAAACCTTAGCCTAAATCCTGCTAGAGCTGATTGCGACGACCACCCAACTAATGTAGGCCGTATCTCGTTTACATCGTGCGTAAAAAACTTATCGAACTGCGCAGTTTAGCCACCACACGCCTGTTTGTCAATACTTCGTCACATCCACTGACAAAATCTGTTAGGTCAGAAAATGTGTGCTGCTTTCATTCATAAACTGAAAACCTCAGTCTAATTGTTTGAAAAAGACCTGACAACCCATATTCATCTGCAAACCTCAATTCAGGCCTCAGACCTCTGCACACAAAACCAGTAAGCACCACGTACCGCATATTAGGATCCGGTGATATTCAAAATAAAATTTTAAATACAGCAGACCACATATTTGAATTCAGTGTTCTCGTCTCTCCGAACCCTAGATAATTTTCTACGGTTTTCTACATATTGTCTCTACGATCCAACTGGACAATTTCTACCGAGTTTCACTTGAAAAGCATGTTATGTTATACTGCTAAATGTACATATTCCGAACTGATTTTCGACGTCTAGCCATAGGGATGAGAAATGTCACCATGGCTCATAAATATCAGACTGATTCGTATGCATTTTAAAACCCCGCGTGTCGGATTCATTACTCGTTGGTCTTCCTTCTCGAGTTAACACACTGTTTCGCAAAAACAAATAAACTATGAAAGTCTTCACAATTTGCGTTTTATTTCCTCAATGATTTAGGTTCACTTTACTTTGAAGTACTTGATTATTTCCGCTCACCATTCGTACGACTAACATGAAATATACGAATGCATGTATGATTGGTACCTGTGAGTGGAGCTTACAGAGACAATCACATTTACTTATTGATAAATGTGTCCAAAAATTGCTTTGGGATATAACTGTCTGTCTTAGAGTGCTTTATACAAAATTGTGGTTGAGTCTCGTTGTGAGCGTGTGACACAGTTTGATAAATTACGTAAATGCGAAATTTGATGACGTAACTTTAGTGCCTCTCTAGGTCACGTAAATTCCTCTGGAAAAATCTAAGCATTGACGGAAAACGAGAAGACACAATGGTCAATGTCTGACTTTTGAAACCTTGTTTTGAATTTAAATGAAAAATGAAGAACCCAACCTGTTTATGCAAATCCATGAACTGTTAAAAACGATTTCTGAATGGCAAACAAAATCTTGTCGATCTGATTTTGATCAGCTATTCGGTGTAAAAACTTACAGACGTAAAACTCTCCATCCGATTTTGGACGTAGACTCTGGAGTGTTCGTTCCATAACAGCAAGTTTCAAATCTGGACAGTGCAGGTTGTGAAACTTAGCAATACGTATTCGAAGGACGAACCTTTCCAAATTACACACATTCGTCACGAGGGATAATTGTTCAACTGTATTCTCAATTTAATCTCGTTGAAGTTTCTTACGATACCATCCTAATACATTCAGCGACCGAGCGCTGAACACGTGAGAGAGGTGTGGGTTACGGAAAGCCTGTCGGCAAACGACGTTTCGCCCTGAACAGTTTAAGGTTGGCGCTCCTCATCCTTGCAAAACCGAAGTTTATACTGAGCAGTTGGTTCACAATGTTTACTCCAATAGTCAAAACAGCTGTAACGATAACCACTGAAACAGTAGTACTTCGTCAACCTCATACTCAATGTTTCCAAAGTCGACGCAACACTAAGTACTCGACTGCGGAATGTTATTGAACAGTTCGCTTTACATCAGGGAATTTTCAAATAAACTAGTTACCAATCGAAACAAGCTGATCAACAGACCGAAATTACTGCTTGGTAGTGGAACAAAAGAGAGTGTTAATATCTCGTTCATTCTTTTCTCACCATGACATGGCATGAAATCCGGTTAACACGAAAAGAGAACATAACTGCCAGTAGATCACATGAGATCGGTTTTCACAAACTACATTAGGTAACAACCTCGTTTTGAAAATTAAGCGTACAGTAAGTTTTGTAAACAGGGACTTGAGTCATGTATAGATGTTATATTTGACCAAACTTCCACTTTTCGCTTAGTTTTCCTTAAGTACGGAAAGAGAATGGCTAACTGGTCATCGTTCCTCGATGTGCCGTTCGTGTGGTTCTAACTGCTCAACAGGAGACAGAGTATACCATGAACGAACATAAACAGGACAATTGCAGTTCTACAGCATAGCGCTAAAGAATTACAAACTGGTCTCAGTCTGGACTAATCCCGGACGCATGACACAAATGAGTTTCAGACACGCTGGTAGACGATTAGATAAGGCATTCCCGCTTGCCGTAGGAAGCAATAAGTAGACGATAACTACAGCGTAACCAAATGAATGATTCTAAAAAAATGCAATTATTCTGCACTTTGATCAGATTTCTTTGAATAGAACTTCGGTGGTGGTTAAGTCAAACTAGCGGCCTAAAAAAAACCTTGTGTCTACAGTTATTCGCACGTAACCTTCGTCAAACATGAGGTTTACAATCTGACCTTGTTAAACTAAAATTAGTCTTGTGTATAGCCCAATGAAGCATGGTCAATCATTGTTCACGGACGCCAGACTGGCGACGGAAGTACAGGATAGCAATAATAATGATTTTACTTGAGCTGAAACAAATTAACAATTGGTACTTTTGATAAATTACATGGTTTGGTACGATCAAAACGTAAACGAAGATATTTAACTGAAAAGTGAGCAACGATTGATCGTTTGTTGGAAAAAACAAGAGAGCCGTCCAATTGCAAGACAACTGCCAGAACACAGAGATAAAATACTTAAATTAATTCGGAATGTAATTGTGGGAGAGAGCCCCTACAAATATTGCACGTATTCGGCCAGTTAATATGACGAAATGTGTGTGGATATATGGAAGAAGTCAGACTGGCAGATGGCACAAAGGAAAACAAGAACTTATTATATACAAAATAAAACTTGAAATCCGAATGTTAAGAGTAAATGCAATGTGTACTAAATTTTTAGCAGAGCTTGGAAAGGGTCAGTTGTGGGAGAACTTTGAGAGCTTGTGATAACGAACATGGACAAACGAAATCAAAAGTTTTCAGACTTCTACGATGAATTCAGGGTTGACGAACGAGAAGCCGGAGAATTCATTTTGTGTCAAATTCATCACAAAAAGCTTGTCCGTAGGAGAAAGGATTGGCGGGTCTTTGGTGAAATCGGAATCGAAATTGCTGATATCCCGATGAGAACGCTGTTTTTTGGATAGTTCAGGTGGGAAAGCAAGATGGAAAGTGTGCTGTAAACAGCATGCATATTTATTGATTTTCTTGGAAATGATCCGCAAAAATGAGCGCCTGTAAAAGTGACTAACTGTTCTTTTTCGTAGGTGGAGAACATGAATTTACTGATATGTCAAAATAACTAAACAAGGAGTTAATTTTAGGAGGCATAAATGTTCTGTTCTAATTACGATCCCGAAGCAAACTTGTCAATCGAAAGTTGTGTGAAGGAAGAGAACCAAAAGCAGAAATCGATTAAATGAGCAAACCATACTGAAATAAGTCAGATTTCCGCTTGGATCGATTAAACGGATAGACATAATTAGGGATAGGCATTGCAAACCTGACGTAAAAACTCCCGGGATCCAGGCACGTCCTTGTTGATAGTGTACATGCTACGTGGTGACATGATTCCAGTAATTGGATCTCGGATTTCTCACAAATTATAATTGACAAGATGACCATATTGCTCAAGAGTAGCAGTAAAGATAAGACTTGAAACGTAGAAACTCTGGGTTATTTAGTCATTGACTGCAGCACCAACGCCTAAACTCGCGTCTTTAGGAATCTTCCGAACAGTTCGTTGCAAGCTGTTAATATATGTAGAGAAATTCTGTTAAAATAACAGTTTGCAATGGTTATACCTGTGCAACGATTCACCTTGCTGCGACACACCGAACAACCGTTGGGGATAGGCAAACAACAACGATATGACGGATTCAATAACAGCACTGTTGGATATTGTGGTGATCACAGACAACAGAACTTCAGTTGCTCATGGCTACTTATCTGTCTGTTCAGGAGAATAAATGAGCCCAAATGACTTTGCTTTCGTTAGTGGCAGGCGCTTGCTAAAAGGCACTAAAATTAGCTGACTTGGTAAGTATCATCACGTTTTGACAAGCGTAGCAATATATTTATCTCAATCACATCTGCATACTAATGCGCAGGCGTTTACAGAGGTCGAAATCCGGCTCTCAATGTCAAGTGCACGTCATTCCGAGAATACTAGTTTGATTTTTGTCAACCTTCGCCGGTCAGTTCTCTCTGTTGAGCCGTTGTCTATGAATGATGAGTTGTTTTAGTTCTCCTATTACGTTATTTCAGCAGGTTTGAAATAATCCACTTTACACCGAACGAAGTGCTTCGCCAACTTGATCGTCTGTCACAGGCACCACGTGCCTAAAGCAAATACCCCAGACAGGCCAAGGCGTAAACCGATCTTCAGTAGACCAATGATCAAGATGGCTGTGAAAAGCGTGGAATCTTTCAGTTTCGCAGTGATCATCATTCAGTTCACTCGATATTGAAAATCAGCAGCATCCGGATCCAATCTTCATCGTTGGCCACAGTCTGTCAGTCTCACGTGATTAAGAAGATGAAACGAGCGCCAGCTAATCGCGCATACCACATTTTACAGATTTTTTGTTTCGGTGTGGTTTTTGTCGTCTCTGCTGTCTGTTCTAAAGCTCGATATCGCAGTCAGTGCTGTTCTTTAGGTAATAATTGACGTTCAATTACTGCAGATATATAAAACGGATCAGGATTGCTAATCGCAAAGCCACAAGTACAATTCGCTTGGTCAACAGGAGGTAAGGACAATTTCGATAGTAGTATCAGTCTCTTATCAACTAAGCCGATTCCAATTAGTCCAACGGTTTTCACTGCCCTCATTTGGACGACTTTCGTCCGACTATCTAGTACCACTTGACAGACTCTGGTAGCATTTATATGATGTCCCCTTCTAGCCACATTATGCTATTGTCCAATATTGTGTCCTCGTGCCGCAGCTCACATGGGTGTTGTTCACGGATTCGTTGTGCCAATTTTATTGATGCTCGACCAACACAAAAAATTCCATGTAACTAAGTGAAAGGGCAGACATGCCTAGGTAAATTCAAGTCTGTCAGTTTATCTGTGAGCTAAAACGGCAGAGCTGGGACTGTACACGGAGTTCAGCAACTGATTGGCGTGGTGAGTCTATTTGTTAATCGTTTTGCCGTGTCCACGCTGTATAATTTGACCACAACGGATACTTTGCTGCCTACAGAAATTCTGTTTTTGGTGACGACCTGATAAAACGCTCGATTTTGAAACGTTCTGGCTAGTCGTCTGAAAATTTGCTCGAAAAAGTAGTAAGCACTGTTTTATAAGCATAAAACTGTAAGCGTTTTGTGTAGTGACGTGTTCAAACATGTTTTTTGTACATATGGCATAGAATAAAAAATTCGGTGCAGAACATTTATGAAAAAATTTTGATGTTCGACGTCTGCTCTAAGTGTGAACAGACTGGAGTGCAGGACCACCTGTGCATCGTGTACACGTCGGTGTAAGAGTAACTTGTCGCACAAACTATAATGTGAATTGTGCCAAGGTGATTTCAAGATTTCCTAAGGGAATCTCGGTCATTACAGAAATCCGTCTACTTTCGGGATACTGCATTGAACATCAATCGCTTTTGGATGGCGTATAGGAGATATTTTTCCAACTGTAGTCAGGTATCAGCTAGATAAACGCATACAGCTAAAGGTATCATGTAGTGGTATATTAGTGAACTGTTCACCAATGTATCACTATCCTTTGTAAAGAAAAAAGATGTACCACAGCTGGATAGTTTACCGACTCTACAAGCGTTAAAACATGGGAAGCGCACTGCATGTATCAACCCTACTCAAAGAGCACGCGCCGACATCGGCGTCATCTTGTGTTGGTAACAACCAGGACAGTCGATCAGAATAGGATGTGTATTTGATTTCAAACAATTAGTTGCTTTTTCATATGATGCATGGAGTGGTTTCACTATGTTCATTTGCACACCGTCCGATGTTCGTCACTATGGTAGATCAGTGAAAGCAAATTGAGTAGGAGAGAGATATCGAAGTATGGCGCCGTTAGGCCTACAGAAATCACAGGCTTGTGAGCAACTATCTTTGAGCATGATGGTGATATACGCTAGCATACTGCGACAAAGACAGTGAGGACAAAAATGAAGTCACGTTATCTTCAAAGTGGAGGTCAATCTAGGCCCACAAGGTATGATTGATAAGTTTCCGGTAACTTACGCAACCTTAGAATTGAGTAAACCGGAAGTTTAATAAACCAAGTTCCCCAATAACACAAAAAGTCTGTTACAAATTAGAAAACAGAGCTAATAACAACAACAACAGCTTCAGTGGTTAATATTTCACGGCACGCCCTTCGGAACCTAACCAGGCAGTACGTAATGCAGAATATTTTAAGTTTTCGTACATCGAGCCCAGATCATAATGTGTTCACCAGACCATCGATTCAAAATTAACGGAACACAAGCAAGCAGCACGAAACAAGGGACGGTAGGCTGTTATACGTTGTCAAATGCAGCTTCATCTGCCGAGGTAACTCCCCCATAAAGAGCCACAATAGACGGTATCTATCGGTAAAGCACATCGAAATCCTCTTATCCTGTAGAACGACTCGAAGTAATCCACATTATCAGGTCAAACAAGAACCGCTTATTTACTTTTAACGAGCAAGTAGAACATTTAAATTGGGATGAAACCTAACATTAAAAAAGAACGTAATAAACATTGAAGGTTGATTTTCGACAAAAGGATGTGATATAAACTTATTTATCATCGTGAATGATGTTTGCAAATGATTGACAATTTATAATTTTTATAGTTAAGTTTAAAACCTGATGATCCCTCACTTCAGGTAAAGGATTGGTCTGAAATTAGAAACGCATTAGTCAGTTTGCAACAACTGTTATTTCGGTAATGTTGTACAAAGTAATGGTTCCTCAGAAGAACTATACTTGATGAGCATCTACACAAGCTAATGGGTGAAAACCATTTTCAATTTCTCAGACATCGTCAGATGAATTATCTTGTGTATGATAAAGTTCTCAGTAATACAACTAGAATGCTCAGTGGCTGTTTTGGTGACGACAGTGCAAGCTGTTCGAGATAAACCTAACATAATAACCATTCTTCCGATGATTTGGTGGACACCAAACACACAATTAGATGATCAAGTAGGAGATCCTAATGCGAAATTCACAGTCTAACAGGAGTCGCTTCACAGTTCAGCTGATAGAGCACGCATTGTCACGCGTGGGCATGTGGCGCTTGTCGCTTAATCAAATCCTAGATTTTCCACAACTGATAGATTTGCTATACCACTCATCGGAAATACAGGCTTGCAGGTCTATCGTAGAATAAGAAAAAAAATTGACTGTAGACAACCAATTATTACAAAATCGTTACCACGATTGGCTTGAATGGTGGCTGTACTAAACGTCGTTCAATTTTCTCCCAATCTAGACGACAGAAAAATAAATGTTCCTTGATGTCCGATTTCCCATCCGGGCCGCAACCCAATCTGGTCTCTGGATTCTTCACGAGTAGCTAATGGGCAGAAGAAACGAATAATGTAAAAAAAGGCTAAAATTAAAACAGAAAATCAAGGAGAAAGCTAAAGCCAATTAATCCAGCAATTTTACTAAGAAGTTAAACATTTCAATTTGATCTCCTATAACTGCCTCACAAATGAGGGTAGCTGAGGGGTTAACTCGACGAGTCACTTTTTTTCAACGGTAGGGGAAGAGTCGTTCACATTGTTTTTGTAAAGAACTGAAGACGGTCGTTAAATATTTCATAGGAGTATGTGTGTTACCTTGCCATCTGTATGCGTCATTATGTACAAGTAGAACATACTGAACCGCTGAGCAAGCACATGGCCGATGATGTAAAGAAGTCAGTGGTCAAGAGTTGTAGGTGCATTGTACAAAGATAGCGTGCGCTTAGAATCCTCAAGAATTAGATGCACTGACATGTCTACAAGCTAGAAGAACACGTGTTAATTAGCGACCGAGAAAGCAGACACCGCATCATAGTCAAACACAAACTCAAAATCCTGTAAGCACACCTAATGAAAAGCGAACAGAAAAGGCCAAACAACAATGTAAATTTAGAGGATGTACTGTTCCGTTTGGTATTGCATTATCCTCGGCAACATGATGAAATGCATGACGTCACTGTCCCTTTTACTGCTTACATAAGATCGGAGTACGAGTAACCGAGGAAACTGAAAAGTATCTTACTTTGCAACCCCGGAAAAAGCAGTGTGATCCAAGGAGCAGCAGCGGCCTGGATCCGAGAGAGATCAATATTGACAAGATGCTGAACTAAAGTTGCATGTGAACCGGCAGTTCCTCAAGAAAATATTCGGCCTTGAGTCTTAACAATTTTGCACACATGGGGGTAGGCTTAACACTCTGATTACCCATTAAGTGTAGGTGTCAGCGAAACAATATAACAATGTCTATGAATTCATACTGAGGTGTTGGTTTGTTGTTTGATGGGAAATTAGGGATAAATGCAATAGGTATGCTCATTTAACTGCACGATCTAGGTAAAAAACAGAATATATATGACTAGAAGATTATCTTCTGTTTAACTAATTGACTGCACAGGCAGAGCTTTAATCTGCTGTCCGTGTTATCCACGATATCCTGATGCTGAATTGAGGAGACGCACACTTCCTGTAGACTTCAACGTCACAATAGAATCCCGTGTTATTAGGCAAATTCTCATCCTAAACAAACGACGAAAGGCTTTCGAATTCAACCCTTGCAATACGTTGCACGTTACTCAAACTTACACTCGTGTTAGTTTAGAGGTGCTGTGTGATGCGTGTGTATGTCAACCACACACATTATGCTGGCGTTTCAAATCCATTCTTTCACCCTCACATTCAATTAAGCGTTAAGTCAATTGTTGCCTTCTCCTTCGTTGGTCAATTCGTTATCCTGATTCGTTTGCTGGTTACTCCACTCTCTTAGACCGTTATCGGAAAGCGGTGGTATTTCCTCATCTGACTTAATTGAATCCACTTCGTTTACACACTTGAGTGCCTGGGAAAGATTGCTGCACAAAATACTCTGGTTCCCCGAATAAACTCATCAAACGATTAAGCGCACTGATGTTTGAAGGCAGGAAGTCAATCTTCCCTTAGATTCAGCCATTTTTTGCCACAAACTGTTAGAGTTTGTCAAATTTGTACCTGTTCAACTAGGTACGTCTCAGTTCTTAACTACCTTACTCATTTGAATGCTTTTTATTTTGGTCCTCTTGATGCGGTAAATTATATTATTGTTATATTATTATAATATGTTATATATTATTATATATACGAGGTATATTATATATACCAGAAAATTCATACATGGCTTCATTTGAATTGAAAAAAGATGTGACCATTGCACGAATTCATAAGTGCCCGCCAGAGAGAGGCAACGCTTAAGCCTCAACATTTTCCCACATATCACCAAAACTTGAATGTTGTACATGTTAACGAGATATAAACTATACCTAGTAACGGACAACAATTGTACCAGGTCCGTGACACTAGTTACCACTCCCCCGTTATGTTCAGGAGCATGTATTTAGTACGGTATTTAATACGACTGGCGAACAGAAGATCCAGAAGACGGATACGGTCTGCCCCAAGAGAATTTTTGTCATAGAATTTCGAACTGCACGCAAACGGTAATCTCACAGTCATTTCAAACACGTCCACTTTATATATATATATATGTATATATATATATACATATATATATATACACGGGTACGTTTCACAGTTTAAAGGGCACATTACCTACTATGACTGAGAAATGAGCGATTTCGTGAGTGAATTGTATCATGGCAACAGATACACCTTTCTTTACCATGCCTTTTCCGCAGCACGCCTCATTGGTCCAACGATTAACCAGCCTAGAGAAGACCAAACTGTGGAAACCTTGGACATCGGCTGGATTCGAATCAGTAATAGGAGCGGCAGACCCAGATATGAAAAGTGCTGAGCTACGAAGTTAAATTCGAAGATCAAACATTTCACATCTGGATTAAGTTAACCATCCAACCCGCTCTCGTATGGAATCTATAAAGTTGTCTAGTAGACTGATTGTTCAAACTGTGAAAGTCCCGATTTTTCGACTTGGCTCCGTAGCCCAGTTGGTAAAGTACTTGTTGCACCTGGGTATGTTGCTCCCGTCGTCGGCTCGAATCTAACCGTGCAGTGTTCACAATTTGATCTCTTCTGAATTAATAAACTTGCCGAACCTCTTATTAGTAAAACAATGGTACCAGCTATCCCTCTAAGGCATAAAGTATATTTATTATATTCGGCTTATTACCATAGTGAATACAGCTTCGGGAGTGACGAGAAAATCGCCCATCTTTTAAGGTCCTCTTAGTTTACAATTTTCAACTCGCATCACCCGGTATATGCGTATCATCGGAAGCGAACGTCCTTTTATCATGTCTATTTGATACTTGTCCAATCACGACACATTTATGCCCTTTGCTATCATAATTCTTGTAACCGACTGCCACCCCAGAAACGGATCAAGCAAGGGGATTGGAAGCAGCTGATCACCAACGAATTGATCATTACTTAACTTAATTCTCACGAGTGCCGGAAGAAATGAAACTACGACCCATAAGTAAATGTCAGAGAAGTAGTCCAGATACCAGTCCAACAGACACCGCGGCCCCTGTCATAAGGATTACAAGATAGTATATGAGTTAAGCTAATTAACTGTTGCGATCTTTCTCCATACTGTCTGAAACCTATACGTTATTGTTATGTGATCGCGACCTAGTGGAAAAATATCAGAACATATATTCTGATACCTTCAAACGTCTCAAAAGTTCCGCTTCTAGACAGGTGTGATGCTGTTGGACCCATTTAGTTCGAGACAGCTGTGTGCAATGGGACGAAATGCTCACAAACCTCACACTGTTTTGAAACTGCTATTCAACGCAAACTAATTTAATCATTTCGGTAGAATATGACTCATTTATGAGTTAGTCTTTGCCATTTATCTCAGACTCACCGGATTCCTTAAATCAGTGTCGATATCAGGAGGACTAGCAGGAAATGTGCACAAACTCAGACTGCCTCGAGCTTCTGGGTGATATTACAATTTTTATGAGGTACGGTAAAGTAAATATGTGCTTAAAGGTTAAAATTAGTTCGAAGCTCGCGACTAGTTTTGTGGCTGCTGCTACTCATCAGGTATGCGCACCCGATAAATTTCGATCACACATCCTAATATAAGAACCACAAAAGAATACACTTGTGGATTCTAACTCATTTGTGAGTTAGTTTTGCCAACTCTCGCAAGCTTAATGGAGTCCGTAGATCAATGCCGATAACAGGGGCAACCGGCCTAAACATATCTTATAATAAATTCAATCTTGCTTAAACTCATCAAGGTGGTGCAGTCTGAACGAGGTTTTGAAGAGTTGCCTATAAATGACCAGAAAATTCCCTTAATTACAAAGTCGAAAGTTCCAATCGCCAATTTGGAGGCGATGCAACCAAGATAAGAGATTTGGTTGGGAAAAGTTTTGGCCAATATGAAGTCTTTGGTTTGAATTTCGATCAGCCTACTTCAATCTGATAGATTAAAGCAGTAAATGAACCAGCCATTGTGACAGGGAAAATCAGACTGATGCGTGCTACTACCGGGCTGTGTGATGTCCAGAGCTTCATAGTTGGAACCATTTACGGAGGTCAAGTGAAAAGCTGTTTTAATCAACACAGCGACAGTTTTACAGAAGTCCACGATGCTTAGCAGACGCTCTAACAGACCAACCACAAACGGTTCAATTTACTACTTTCATATAAATGGTTTGTATCCCCATTAACTTGGTGTGAACACTTACTCACAAATCAAACAACAGTCCTGTCTGAGAAGACTAGAAGATTGTGGAACTATTCACAATATTCTGTGTGAAGGTTTGCTTGCTTACAGCGAAAGATCGGACATAAGTAGATTGTCGCGAATTTGAATGATGGGCCCACAGTTCTTCGGTGATGTGTCGGACCAATCATCAATAATCGGCTAGTAACGCAAGTGGAATATTGGCAGAGAAAATCGACATTAGTAGTTTAGTAAACTGTTGGACACCTTGACTTTCAGAGAATGTTGTACATTCATATATTGTTAACATGTTTTACATGATTCTTTCATGTGAGCTACTTGCCCTAATACGCCTGCTTTTCGATAGCAATTTAGCGAACCGTCAACTACGAATTAACTATAAAAATGAGGGCAAAATCCTTTAGTCCAATGTTGGTAACAGTACAAGAGTAAAAGATGAGGGCCAAGTAAATCGGAGCCGCGGGCCCCAACGACGAACTTCATTATTACATAGGCAAACAGCACCAGTGACACAGTTATCGACGAACCTCTGCGTGATTGAAGGCACCAAACCTGTATGTTTCGAACAGTCCAATTTGGGATGGCAAGTTATGAAACAGACATACAGCTGTACACTCCCAGAACATTTATGTAATGTTGGAAAACATGGTCAATTTCAGCCTCATTACTTTTAGCTGGAGACTTGTGCGCCGTCTGGGCTTTGAATGTAGAAGCCTCAAAGCTGTCCAAAAGCAACCAATAAATAGAGCGAGAAATAAGCCATAGGGTCTGAAGGTGTTTACAAGAAATCGGATCGACTTGAGCATGCGTGACTACTGACAACAGCAATTAGAAACGTAGCCTGTGTGTGGGCGTGGCCAAACTGGTTTGAAATGGCCAAAACAGAAACACTGCGATTAAGTTTGTCGCATCAGAAATACTGTACACCATGAGTGGTGTACGTCAAGGCTGTCCGCTGTCACCATTCGTGTTTAATTTCGTCATCGACGAAATAAGGGAGGATTGTCTGCAGCAATCACAAGATGCCGGCGAGGACCTCCTACCTGATGAAAGACTGACCGATCTTGATAATGCTGACGACAAGGTGTTGCTGTTTGACAACTTTCAATGCTAAACGCAATTTCGCGTTCTGATAAATACTTCGGAATGCGCTTTGCAGCCCCAAAACGCAAAGTGATTCTGCCGGATTGCTGTGATCACATAGATTTGATGTTAGATAATGTAGTCATAGAGGTTGATTACTGGTTTGTATACCTGAGAAGCTGCATCAGCGGCAGCGGCGGCGGAGGTGTAGGGAATGAAATAAAAGCGCGCATCTCTAAGGCTAGGGCGGTATCCGCCAATCTGGGGCATCTCTGGCGACAGAGAGGTATTTCTTTGAAGCTTAAAGGTTGCACATATAAGACAACGGTGAGGGCCGTAGTACTTTACGGCAGCGAAACCTGACCACTCAGGGTAGAAGACGTGAACCGATGTCTGCGTTCAGTCGCTCGTATCGGGTGGCACCAGCGTGTAAAAAACGAAGAGGTTGGAAAGCGGACGTTCGGTAGTGATTGTCAAACGAGTTCTGTTGTCCAGTCTCTACGTTTGCACAAGCTAAGATGGTTGTGTCATGTACTAAAGATGTCAGCTAGTCGTCTTCCACACCGAGCACTGTTCGCTGACACTGCGACCGACTGGTGTAAGGTGCGAGGTGGACAGATAATGACGTGGCGTAGGGAAATGAAGTCGTTCACCAAGGGGTTGGCAATTGTTGATCGAGTTCCTCTGCCGGTCTGAGGCCCTCGCGACTCACAGAGTCGGTGGTTGGAGACTCTAGGTGAGATGCCGGCTAATCGAGCTCAGTGGCGTGAATGTTGTCGTTGTTTGGCCGAGTTGTCTGTGAAGAGAGTACATTCAGTGACGCGGGGCAGTGAATGCCGTAAGGAAGCTGTCTCGCTGATGACGCCTTACTCTCATTTGCGGCTCGGTTGTTCCTTTGCAAGGTGTAGGCACCTTGATGTTGAATGTTTGAATTTGGACGTAATTACCTTCAGTAGTGAGGTCGCCTCCCGTCCCCTTCTTTTTTCCTTCTTCCTACCTATATGGGGTTTGTATTTTCTTCATCGTTGTGTGGCAGCTAAGTATTAGTGTGAACCACTGATGTATTGCTGTCTGTGATGATGATTGTGATTTAAACTGCAGTAATCTTGTCCTCATATACGTCTTAATAGTACTGATGAACAGTTGAGAATCTAGCTGTGGAACTACACTTACAGTAGACTGCAGCTTTCGTTTCTCCTTAGATATTTCAATCAAATGGGGTACACAACTTGGGTTTCGAACTATCGCCCCGTTGTTGCATACCGACCATGTTGGCCATTGCTGCACTGGCCACAAAGTGGAAAGTCAGTCGTATCAAGTATAAGCAGCAGTGCATTGGTCAGCATGATTGACTCATGAAGGCGTGACCGAAGTTTCAACTGCCGTCGAGGTACAGATATTTACCAACGATGCGTGAATCTGGAGGCCATGCGAATTTCGCGATAGAATCTGCGTGACATTTAACCTAATTTACAGTTGACCTGTCAACATTCAAGTTAGAGAGAACAACTTAGTGATTGTTATTCTGGATACAAAGGTCACTTATATTGGTTTCTGATTGCTCAGAGTTCTGAAAAGGCTCACCGCTTTGCATATGGAGGTGGCTTCCTTTGACATGCTTTTTGGATACGACACGCTCTGCTGCAGGATGCTTGCAAACAGATCTTCCTCATCTTCACCCTCAAACGGAGGCTGACCAAACACCAGAGAGAGAGAAGTGATCAGAGATTGAGATGATTCATTGGCATCAATAAAACACGAGTATATAAGCAAGATGGTAAACATGGAATAATGACAGGAATTTAGGTTTTAGTTTTGGCATCTGACCAGATGGGAGTGACAAGAGTTAAGATACTCCAATCTAGTTATAGACTATATGATAAAAACACCAGTTACGGATGAAGGGAAAGAAAACGATAAGTTCTGTGAGTATAAACATCCTTGTGTAGTTACCAAGAGTAAAGCACTTCAGCAAAGAATCCATCAAACCGTTTCGTTTTACTGGTAACAAATTTATGATCCAAGCAAGTGTATCACTGACCGCGTGTCGAGGTATACCGAAGTTTCGAACCAGGAATCTTGATGAATGACAGGTGCCAAGGTGCTGGACTACTGAAGCAATCTGACCAGGTTCCAGTGGTCCTGGCGTCAGATTGGAAAAGCCAACGGTAGACTAGACCATACTTCTCTGGAAAACGTGCCACTCTTATCTCTCTTGACTGTCTTTCATTTCGTGTAATTTGCAGTGTTCATGTGGCCCACCCTTAAAACCTGGCTATAGTGGCTGACAGATAAGCGTGGGATCGGTGCACCCTACTGACGTTCTGTTATGCTACACGCCTGTTTCTATTCACGAGGAAACGTATTCTTTTCTTGGCTGCACAGGCTTTGGTTTACTTGGTAGTAGTGCTCTTCCTCACTACTAGGTTGTGCCAAACGGCAAAACAGACAGTGACTCAACTCAAACGGCCGTACTTAGTGCTGTGTTGGCCAAACTATCAGTCTGTTGTTGGACTGAGACTGCACGTCTGAGAACGACAGAAGAATGTATTAATGGCAAATGAAAAGATGCGTGTCATGAAGTGTCTATTTTTTTTGTATTAGCTTCCAGTACTTTCTTTCACAGGCTAAAAACAATATGCCTACTGAGAAGGGGGAGTTAAATTTTTACGCATTTGCCGCCAGCCAGATTTTCCTTACAAAATAGGAATTCCGCTTCTGGCATAGAATAATCCAAGAATATGAGATTGACTGCAAATGACAGATGGTGAAACGCATTACTGATTACCGAAAATCGTTTTATATTTTCAGCACGGCGAATGAACTGCTTCATTACATATGTATATACTAAGATTTTTAAGGTTACTGACGCTAAAAGCGTCATCATCTAAAAAAACAGTCACGAAAACAACTAAGCAAAGACCAGATAACGAACTTACCTGCCCGGCCAACATTTCGTACAAAAGTACACCATATGACCACCAATCAACTGATTTCCCATATGGTTCATATTTCAGAATCTAAAAGTGAACAAAAGTAGAACATTAAAAATGACCTCAGAAAGTGCTACCCGATCACCTTCACGGTGGCACATAAATTACGTTGATGAGCTGGCAGACACTGCTGTATGAATCGGTGGGCACTTTAAAAAACCGCTGTGTAGCAGAACAGGACCACTGGAATACGGACGGCAAGAAGACAGAAGTTATAGTACGTAATAATTTTTAACACATCATATTAATTGGGAAAGTTTGTTCAATATTCCGAAGCGTCAATTTAAAAATCGTCGAAATGACTAGTTTTAATCACAGCCACCCACGGCTTTGTGCAAAAATGAACAACGAGCAAACAGAAAGTAGTTGGTTAGATAGATATCACATAAGCAAATGGCGAGTTTTGACGTGTCGTTTGAAGTTATTTTCATTCCCATCAGTTCAATTATAAAACCATGTTCGTTTACGTGTTACGTTTTTGAAGAAAAAGGGTCAACCGGAATTGTAACTTGAGTCTTCTGATATCACTGTTCGGGATTAATGACGAGACCTCCTGTCTAAAATCGTTCCATAAATAGCTCATTACTTTCAACCAGAATTTCCGTTTTGTTTCTGTTCGTAGCGACATCGATCCAAGCTGCCAGTAGTTTACGAGCCACACAATTAAGTAGTCTTCTGTTATTGCTGATGTGACATGTTATTATCCATCAAACAGAAATCAGATCTAGATGAAGTTACAAGAATAAGGAGAATATCATGCGGTATTGGTATCGCATATATCTGAGGTTGCGTCAAGGCCCGCTAAGAAGAAAGGAGAAATTCGTTTGCGAAAAAGCATACGTAACATTGACATAAGATACTACGAATAGGCGTCACAAAAGCGTGCGAAACATCGAAAAAACGTAAAGTTAAGAAACAAAATTCACAAATTCCGAATGGTAATGTGAGAATTCGATATGTGAAGTTGAGCAGAAGAGCCTAGCATTGTCGTTAAGACAAACTACACAAAATAAACCAGTGACCAAATGCAACTTTTAACGTTTGGATTAACGAGCATCTGTCGAACATCCAAAGTTGGTCGTTTTCCAATTATACATATGTATAACGCCATCCGTTTCAGAGCTATGGCTAACCTAATATTCCGTATAACGATTGTTATTGTACGTAGGAGCGAAATGCGACAAATTTACTAGGATTATGGCTCCACCATATGAAATGTAAGGTAGACCACCAAGGATTGCTCCAGAATTATAAGGTCTCTTGGCTCCAACAACAACAAAAACAGCCATGAGCCTGACCAAAAGGTACTGTGGCTCGGGCCGCCGCTCACCTCAACAGTGACGTGGAATATCCTAAAAGGAAAGAGTAGTACGAAGGGCGAAAAAAGATTGAAGAAGACTACATGGAAGAACTAGAAATGGTATGGATACAGGTACGCCATTGACTGCGACACACCGCCATCTCGGATAGCGTCTGTAACCAACGGTTTGAGTGATCACGAGGACCCCAGCCAGGCAGGCGATGCCTGCCCACTTTGCTCAATGGAGCAGTCAAAGTCTTCATATTTCCTGACCACGTTGTTGCTTGACCACCACGCGGTTTAACCCAATCGCTAGTGCCCTCAGTATATAATGCCCGGTACGGTAAACGCTCAGCTGGCATACGGAGAACGTGACCCAGCCATCGCAAGCTGTGCAACGTAACTA
>QNGE01000511.1:189413-212853 GCA_008508345.1 Paragonimus westermani | reverse complement strand
GACTGCTCCCCTTTGGCCTGTCTGACAAGGTTGCACCTGGAAGGACCGGAGTCCTAGTCAGCATAGCCCGCCGGATCAAAACAGTACACAAGCCCGACCACCACGTCAAGGTAGCAGTATAGGTCGGGCTCTTGGCTCCTGTGCCGAGGGAACGTGGCCCATTGCTAGCGTCGAAATTGATTGACGTTAAAATGGCCGCCAACTCTAAAAAAATATGAATGTTCATAAACGACTGAATAGCGTTCACAAACCGATTGGTTCTAGTAGACGATTGATCTGAACTACTTTTATCCATTTACAACCGAAGAGCAACCAGCTGAGCGAGAACAGGATGAGATTATAACATTTTAAGGGAGGAGCAGAATGATAGTCGGATATAATCAAAACTAAATCTACCCCGTGAATGCTACTTATACAATCACACTTGTTAGACCATAAAATTCACGGATATGAAGAGTAAAGAACTATGCTGTTTTGAATACGTGAGGGGAGAGAGCAGCTAACAAAGCGATGGATTAAATGATTCAAGAGTATATCTACAAATGCTTCTAACAGGATCAACAGGCATCCGTTGATAGTTGCAGTTCAGATAATAATTACCGTTGGTCAGTCGATAATGAAATCCTCTGTATAGATTAATGATACAACGTGATATTATCCGACTATAGACCACCTGGCTTATTGCGACCGTTACTGACATCACTTGTGAAAAAATCTTTAGGCCACTGGTATAAAGTCAGGGAGTTGGAGTGGGTGCCTTTAGAACAGACCCTAGAATCTCAGATCCATGTAGGGACACATTCGACTGAATGTTTCTCGCTTTCAGTTCCACTTTGCAATTTGCATTTGATGTTTTAGCAAGTCAGTTACAGAATGTACATCGTCCAGATTACCAAACAGCGGCTGACGGACCACCGCATCAATTAACCGCGATGACCGCCTTGAATTCTGGATTTGAATCAAAGAAGAAATACTTGGAGCCTACAAACCATGCGTCTCCACCGGGTTAACCAAACAAACTATTCGAAAGAGCAGGTGAAAATGGCTATTTAGTCGGCATATATACATCAGAATTAGACTGATAAACGCATGTTCATTTCATATCCTCGAAAAATTCTAGCATATATCCCTTCAAATTCTGAGGATGAAACCACGTCAAAAAATTGTACAAAAGTGGCATAACTATTTTTAGTAAATTTAAATCGTTGAACGTTAATCTGTAATGTCGTACGCAAAAACCTTTTCCATGAAAAAAAATGTTGCTTTAAAGTCATCCGTCTACAAAAAGTGGAATTATTATTACATAACTGAACATGAATCCAATCACAAAATAGCTGGATGTTCACAATTAAACAACAGCTCGTACGGTAGATCGATAAGCCTACGAATTCAGCTATAAACCACTTACTTCTGGAGCGATATAATCTGGCGTGCCACAAAATGTCCTTGTAGTCACATCTCCAAGAATACCATCCTTACACATGCCAAAGTCTGTTATTTTAATGTGGCCTTCCGCGTCCAACAACAAATTATCCAGCTTCAAGTCTCTAAAGAATAGAAAAAGCGGAAAGACAGCAAAATATGCGGAATCGTTCTGCAGGTTTGTTGTGAAACGTTTGGAAAAACAAAAGAAATGCAAATGAGAGAGGCCAGTGCAGTTAGCTGAAACACAATCAACCTGCTATAGAAATGTAGAACTATTCATACAAATGTTGGTACACAGATCCTTCAATTAAGGTTTGTATCTGTTACAGAAATACCAGTTTCAAACATAATGAAACATACGTCAAAATGTTTCTGAAAGCAATACGCTCTATCTGAGTGGTATTCCTCTTGTTGACTGAAAGTGTTCTACGTTCGAAGAATCATGCCCTCTGAATCCGTCGTGCAAAATTTTCAGTTTTATAATAAGCACCCAACTGAAAATGAAACAAGCAGTTTCGTTGTCCTTATTTAGAGAGGTGCACGGCACTTGTTCAGAAAAATGTTTGAACAAGGACCAACACAAGGCCTACGGTACTCTGAAAAATTCCTCGGTCAAACCGACTGGAAAATGTCAACTTGTAACGTAGTGAAGCAATTATCATGAAGAGCATTCCTTACTCACATAGCACCCGGCACATTAAGCTATCAAATGATAATTCCGCCCTCAGCATGCAGAAGAACCTTTCTTAAAGGTGTTTCATGTATACCAAATAGTCAATTAGACAAGAAACTCGTTTATGGTTGGCATACACCAAAATTGATGTCAAATCACATTATTTTACGTGAACAGAAAACGTAGGAAACAATTGTGCCACAGTCTCCATATCGATCATCAAAGTTTTCTCAGTATATGTGCACACTCCATGCCGATATAGTCACACTCCAAAGGATTTCAGTAAATGCTGTAATACCCCCAACACAGGAACACATTTCAACCCTTCATACATAACCCTGTGACATACCAATTTAATGGAATGGCACTCAAACCATCTACATCTGTAGTGGAATTACAATTCGATATAAGAGGAGCTTTCTTTCCAGTTGCAGCCACTTTTAGGCGACTGAAAATCAGCAGTATTCTCATCAGACATTTCAGGTATATACTACGTATGTTTTAAGCTGTTTTCACATACATACTTTGAAGCCACCGCTTCTCGAAGTATACAGACAGGTAGTCTAACCGAACTGTGTCTGGTACTGTAAAGTTAGGACTAATCAAAGGAACACTATGTTAATATTTAATCCAGTAACCGGAACAATCACAAAATCGTTTAGGCAAACTGCTTGTTATGCTGCAACCCTTATATGACATCGACAGGCGTAGAACACCGCTTAGATGGCCGTCACGGTTCTGTCTTCTAACTATATGGTTTTATTGCTGTCACTAATATACCAAATCCTTTTCTGCCACATAGGAAAAACTTCTGTACATACTGATGGCCTACCAATAAAATCATATCGCATGCGTCCTTGTAGACATTGCATGGCAAGTGAAGTACGAAAACTGATTGATTTAACAGCGATGAGAAGTTACGAGCAGTGTTTGAAAGGAATGGGGTGAGATCGGTACGTTTGTAAGGGTAGATGGCTGTTACGGCGGCCACGTTTTCTAAAGTAAACACCTTGTGTACAAATGACAGAGCTTGCTGGAAACTACGGCGAACAACGCGAACATGAGGTGCAGAACGATGTGAACAGAACAGAATGTACACTGAAAAGCTGAAACGGAGAAGGCTGTTGCAAATGCACCATAATAATAAACAGAATGTCCGATGTGTATCAAGACAAATTTGTCACACCACACTTAGTATTCTATGCGGACAGGTTTGAGCAACTCAACGCAAGAACAATGAGAATGAGTGCCAACTCATGAAATCTAACAGTCACAGCAGCACATCAGTTCTTTATATTTTTGTTCAGTGATATGATTAACTTAAACAGTTCAATACTCGCTAGGCAAGAGAGAGTTAAACCATTGACTTGCAAGATCACTAGCAGAAAAGACAAGCAGTAACGTTAGTGACTAGAGCAATAATATTTCGAATTTACCTGATATACAGAGACATTGAGAATAACCGTAAGATAATTTAGAAAAAAACCACGACAGTAACAGAGAAGAAACACGGAATGAGGAATAGAGGTGGGGTTTCGGTAACACACGATGGTTTAATATGAATAAGTATTTTTGAACGAAATAATTAAGGTAGGAAATGAAAGTCGCTTCTGATAACACTGCTCTGAATATAGTTGGGTGACCACAGGTTGCGCCGACACAAAGACCTGACCGAGATAATTCGGAAAAAAGATCGACAAATAGTCTTCAGAAAACGCTTAGATGGTTGTGGTTGTGATCTATGAAGCAAATAACGTTGTATCATTCGCAATCTATTCATCAGTATGACAAAACAACTTCAACAGAGCCATTGCAAAACAGCGTTTTTCTGCAATCGGAAATAAAACTGATCAGTAAAGCTATCTATAATCAATACTAATGTTAAGCTGAAAAAAGACCAAGTGTGACTCTGAAAAACTGCACATTTGGTGCAGTTAATGTTGATTCGCATGCACATTGGTGCTAGGACATTGCAGCAAGAAAATGCGAACAAACTGTTACATCTTCAGAATCAGTTGCACAACTGCACTTCGAAGTACGACGGTGAGCAACAAAACCCGAAGACTGATTTTAAGCAATATACATTCTACCAACCTTTGCTGCGCCCCAATTGGTCTAAGGGTACAGAATTCAAAACCGTCACAAACACATCGAGTTTAAAGTTCTAAACCGGCCCAGTGATTAGAAATCTAGCAGCCCAGCCTTTAAAACAGATATTTTGACGATATGTTGTACTTCATTAGTGACATCAACCTCGTCTTACCTTTTAAACTTGTCAAACTTCATTCTTTCGGGTCACTCCATCTTCCAAGATCAGTCATCAAACTCATAACACACAAAACAATTCACCACAATACTCGACGCACAACATGGTTTCTCTGAGTCCGTTGTATTTGCAGCGTTCAGCAACTGCACAGATCGCGTACAAACGAGGCCTGGGGCAAACAGATTTTTGCCAAGCCAGGCATCTTCGGAGGTGATTACCCAAAATGACGGGAAGACGAATAAAAAAAGAGGTTTGCCAAACAGCGGTACCTTAGAAATATGCTGGCATTCACAAAGTGAGAAGGCTAGTCAAGACTGTTGTGCGTGCGGCTTAAAGAATTTCTCTCATGTATGTGCTTGTTGCAATAGCTGTTTAGGTCACTGACCAGAAGATCCAAACAAATGTACGCTGTGAAATGAACAGTAATAAAACTACCAGGATTTTGCAATATTTAATCGTAAACTGGCAAGTTTAATAGTTCCCTTTCCACTGTTTAATCGTGTCCAAATATCCTAATCCGCAGTGACACGATGGGCACGACGTACGAATTTGTGAGGAATCGAAATCACATTCGACCACAACACTCATAAGAAAGGCCACCCGAGGTGGTTGAAACGTAGAATATTACAACTTGCTCATAACGTTGTGTTATTCTCAATCTGTTTATCAATAGCACGCTACACGACGTCCAAACTGTTGGACTTCATTCGTACTAAATGTGGTGTGGATATCTTACAAATAAAAGCTCATCAACGAATCAATTGGTCACCTGCAATCTTTGTTGTTAGTTAAGTTGAACGCTACAAGTGATGCGATTCACAACGGTCTGCGTTGGCGACTTAATTTGTTGCATTCAGATAATGGTGATGCCAAAACATTCAACATCACCTTCCATCCAGAGCGGTCACAGGAAAGCAGCGAGTGCTTTCAATCACGGAGACAACACGAGGATGTCAGTGATAAAGATTACAGAGTGCAGTGTTTGGCAGTTGCTGTTGAAATCGAGCTTTTGTGTGTGGTAAGTTCATCGAATTTTGTAATCAAGTGTTTTTGTTTCAGTTGACCAACATTTTATCATCTAAGTGTTTAGTAGAATTAAGTTGACCTAGCAAAGCAGAGAGAACATAGGCCGTTAGAAAAATAACGACTTTGTGTATCGACCCACAACCTACAGTGACACAGAAAAACGAATAAGTTCACGTGTTGTTTTCAAATACTTCTACTGTCCTCACCGAAGAAGTGGGGCACGCCAAACGGAAGCCCGAAACGTGTTCTAACGAGGTCACCCCGAATGTGGATAAAACAGCTTTCCCCGGTCAAGTCGTGGACAGGCAAACAGCGTGATAGCAATGACAGTTCAACTAATGATGTCGTTGTTAGCCTGATCGGCATGGATGAGTTACTAATAAACAAAAGCAAATGGAATAACACTCAGTAATGAACTAACCAAAATATGATAAAAATCCATAATAGCACACAGAGATGGGAGATGAGAGAGACCCAGTCTTTCGAAAGTTTGATGTGTTAGATGACTGCAATTTGTGCGTTACACAACGGAACAAATGAATATCGCGTGAGGGCAAGCCCTCATCGAAGAGCACCAATTCACCGACAAACTCGTTGGTTGCTGCTTACACCAATGGCCCAGCGTTCGTGTATCGAATAGCGATTACAGACTACCTCCCTTTTCTGCTCTGACCAATAATTGTTACATAGTATGGCACAGGTGGATGACTGTGCTCTGCAGTTCCTGCTACACTAACAGCCAAACTAATTACACATCGACAGATGATTGGATAACCAACGACATTTCACACCGGCAGTATTCTAGAGCTGTACATTTGTATATCTTTTCTGATGGGAGGCTGAACACAACGAATGTCTTCATTTTCACAAGTAGAAGGACATTCCCCTGATTTTACGTGGCTTTATATCCCCGGTCGCATGTAAAATTACGACGTTTTTTAAACAAGTTTAATATGAAATAACTTAACTTTAAGTTGACAAGTGAAATGAATTTTATCGCGCATCCAGTGAGGTCGTTTAACAAAGCGAATGATCAAACGTTCATTTAGGACTCGTAAGCACTAAGGAATACAATCTGGGCTGTAATGACAAACAGGTTGTCTACGGTAAAGTTGATTTGTTGGAATTCTCAGCAGTGTGTGGGACTAAAATGGATCAAATCTGTGTCCCAGCGATGAATCTGGATGAAAATAAGTTTTAACTACGAAACAACAAGACATGAGAATCCCTTGTTGGTTTCTGTTCCACGAGATGTAGTTCCATACGCTATTTTGTTTAATAATCATATGATAGAATACCGGAATATCACACTGCGACAATCCAGTTGGAGATGGCAATAGGTGAACGTAACGTTTCGGGGATAGACGTTAACAAGCGACTATCGATGGACTACACATCAACTGGAAATTCCAGCAAATTCACTTTGACCTGAAACATTATATTTCCAACATAAAGTATGACACACGATTACTGTGAATCACAGTAACTTTGCAAATGAATGCAAGGGTTTTTATCAATCTCGTTTGTAAACAATGCAAGACCAACGTGATCTGAATGCACCAATGGAACTTCTATCCGCAAGGCATCGGTAATTTGATTATACCACCCACAACCGGAATCACACAGCAATGTTGATTTCGTTCGGACACCAGCGAATCCAGAGTGCGTAAAATAGATCCAGTTCATCACTCTTAATAAACGCAGATCAGCATGTACCTCTCATCTGTTCACGACCACCAATTGGTCACACGTTGGCCGGGTGACAATATTGCTAATGTTAATAAACACGGCAGAGCGTGTGTACATGATGAAGTTCAGAAGTTGACGAGGACTTGAAGCCAAATGTTGCGAACTATTAGTGGCCTGGCCACTAATTACCATGTTACCAATTTTACCGATGTCATGTGGTCACGAATGCACATTGGTCCACATATTTATGAAAAGCTTACTGCACTGTAAAGTCTAAAGACTGTCCGAATACCAGTTCCCAATGAAATATACACAGGCGGAGAGTTTCTTCTTCCAGCCAAATTACTCTTCGATGCAAATTTTCAAAAAAAAATCTCCACTTAGTTTATGAATAAGATAATGAAAAGACGCAAATCATGAGTTCTCCGGGGTAACAATTCGCTCATTCTGATCAAACGTGGACGTGTGTTCAAAAACAATTTGTGCAGACGTTATGGCCGGTCTGGCAGTCGGCGTTCCCATAATTTTGATCCCCGTTTTCGTGTCCATCTGTCTAGTCCCTCAAACCATGACTTCCCACCTGAGGAGTTTTGGTTCCTGCTTGAAATCAGCCACATGCGCATTTGTGTTTAAAACATACGAAATGTTATCCCAGCGAGCATCACATGAGTTGTGTCTTCTCCTCGTACACGCCTCAGTTTCTCGTCACTGTCCTTCAGGTTTGACTCCAAGTGTGCGCCTGACTTTCACCACATATATAACATCTTTTTCACGATTTGTCTTCAGTTCTAATATAATACCCATGCTCTATCATTCATATCGTGGGTGTTACTTCGTATGGAAATCATTCTGAATCCACCTACCATTGTTACACTCAGAAGTACTTTTCAGTTATTATGTATGATGATGTTTCGACTCTCCTGATTACTCTTGTTGGCATTAATTGGGGATATATCTTACTCAGCATCATTATAGCAGCCGTGAGCCTGGCCAGAAGGTACCGTTGCTCGGACTGCCGTTCACGTCAACAGTAACGTGAAATACCTTGTTCAGCAGCACAGCCCTTAAAACAGATACGCTGAAGATGTGTCGTTTTTCATTGTTGATATCCATCTTACCTTAATTTCTACCACAAATCAACCCTCTTCCGCGCTGCAAACGACCGAGAAGTAGCAGTTATTGTTCTCTCGACAGTGATATATTATACCATCCATTCTTTTTTACATTTTAACTTTTCTTGAGGACTTCAGAACTTCCAGAATGGCACAGTTATCCTACCATGTACGACATACTATTATGACCCTATAACTGATCAATCCAGTATCAAGTGAACCGTTGTATTCAAACGCCACTTCCCAGTCAGTTATTATTCTCAACATATTTAACGTTTGATTCGAGCACTGTTCTGCACCAGCTACACCTCCTAGGCTATGTTGAAATTTAACCGTTGATAGCATGCCTGTACTTCATTTCTCACCTTCTCCTTACGACTGACTATATTCCGAGGTCCATACTTCCTTGGTAGCCAAATACCATCATCACCATCATACAACAATGAGTATACAGCCACCGATTGGAGCATATATACAACCAGTGGTGTAAGAACATTCTTGTCCCCCTATGGCTCCAACTTAAGAATTTCCACAGGACAACAGCGACGACTCTTTGGCATTCACTAACGAAGCGCTGGTCTCTGTCACCACAAGTTCCAGTTCAAATAAGCTAGCGTATTAGGCTTACCCTCAATAGTAGAGAGTTTAGCATGCATTCACGCCTACGTAAACATTTTGTAGCACACTCCCAAATTCCGACAAGTCAACTGTCGTCATTATACAGACCCTTCGGATTCTGATGTTCTTAGCGTCACGCTGAAATTACCTCTCGACAGGGTTTATTGCAAAATGAATGAAAAATATATAGGGGAGTAGAACGAACACCGTCTGTCCCGCCTTCATGACACCACGTCGGAAGATGCTATGCTAATTCGTTGCGCAAATGACCTCTAAACTCTTACGTATACGCTTAGATGTCTTTATTGGGACGTCGCCCATCGTATAGTAAATTGACGGGCGGCAAGTATCAAGCAGCGATTGCACTTTCTGAAATGGAAAGTTCCAGCCAAAATTCACGGACAATAAACTGGTGTACCTAATCTTTTGATAGTACCAAACGAAAGCTCACAACAGCAAGTCCTCTGTGACTTCGCTACAAGTCCTCCCTTCCTCAAATCCCGGAAAGTGCATCGGCGCCATCTACAAATGACAAAAAAGCATCAGTTACCATCCCAGTTGGCTCCAGCCAACCGACTTTCAAAAAATCCCACGACCGTCCGATTTGATTACATGCGTTTCCAGACATTCTAGCAGGCAGATCGGTATGTTAAAACCAAACCTACCACATACTGAGTCGTTTCTACCAGTCAGACCCACACAATCGAAGTACTTGAATCTCAATGTCTACGTCACGAGCCACGAACCATTGATAAGTGCTTACAGCGATCAATCTGGAAGTTCGAGTTTCTACGTAGAGCTGGAAAAACAAGTCACTTTACTCGACAACATTTCAAATTAAATTTAGGCAATCATTCAGAACTTTCTTTAATAGTTGAAAACGAACCAAGGCGAACAATAGTTGACACGACTCCACGCCCACCTACTTCGATATGATCGGACATACTAAACCATCAAATGGATGCGCATCAACTAGAGATTAATCCATTCAATCAACCATCAGTAGCACCTCGTGAACTATCCATGAAAAAGGAGGTCGCCGACTGGAATCTGGGAAAGTCTACCACACAAACAGCAAACCCAGAGATCTTATGTTCTGGGCACCAAGGTACACGGTGCCTCTGCCCATCAACTGTTGTCATTCCTCCATGATGTCATCGGTAACGAATTTGGCCAGCTTATCGTACAGTAGATCGGTAAGATTACAAATCTGAGCACGTTATGCAACAGTCCATCGACTTCAGGGTTAAACTAAGACTAATCCACATCAACCACTGTTGTAGACTATGGCAACATTCTCGAATGGCGACCAACATACTTTCATCTTGAGAGGGACTATGATTAAACTGTGAGAAAAGCACTTCTCTGCTACATGAAAGCCGAGAGGACGAGGGCGTCAATACACCCAGAGGATCAAAAACAGTCACAATCCACGTCGAGTCTAATTTAGAAATATACAAACTTTACAAGCGAAGACAGAAGCAGCAGCGATGACACTCGACGGGCGACGGAGAACTACCTTTATTGGTAATGGATACACATTTCTCAGATTAACTGAATACTGGAGTACGGCGCTTGATGGCCCGGAGGCTTTTGACAACCGCTATCTTCGGAGTGTGACTCCATGAGATCGTAACATCGTCGTTCTAGTCTCTGAAGACGAAGTCACCCAGGCAATCCGTTCATTGGGAGAATGTATGCCCAGACCCGAGCGCACACAAACACCGACTCAGCACATGTCGGAACTTAATCACGAGCAGCGTTTTTAAAGTAGTAAGCAACTTCCACCACAGCCAAACAACGCTCCACAACATTTGTACCTAAGATCACCACCCGTTTACTTCCTCAGATTTCTATTCGATTTCTATATGTTCGGTGGTCACAAGGTGCTATCATAAGATGTTATTTTAACGTCGGTCTAAAGCAACCTGACTTCCTGCAGCGAGTTGGAACATTTGACATGAGGACCAATCTCCATAGCTTGTTGCGACACTCATATATTGCACTGCGATTGTTCACTTGCAAACAGTGATATATCTAAAGTTTTCAACCACACGCCATGGCTCGCTAATGACAGAAACCAATGCCCAAGGTTCGCTTATCACCTTAAGCAGCTACCTAAGTTCGGTTTGTGATATCTTATTTTGGAATATGCCCATCAGCTCCCAAAAGAGTTGTTCGCTAAGACGACGTTTTGTCGTCCCTATCGATTTGAATGACAATGGGTGAATCAATGTCAGTTTCTCTTCATTTGGACTTTGTCTTAATCCCACCGGCCGGCCTAATGGACTATCTGACGTGCGAATGATATCACAGTAACAGCTCCCTTAACTGAGATACTGACAACCAGATTGGATCATCTCTAAGATAGACTGCTTGAAATTGGTTTGCACGTGAACAAATCGAAAAGCTAACACTCTGATGCAGAAGTAGACAGAAAAAGATGTGCCACTGTTCTTGAAGACCGAACCCCCATAGTGTCCGCTTCCCTGATGATAACACTCAATGTGCTGGGTGTATCGTTCAACTGAACGGAATTGTCGCCGAGAACTGCGGCTGCTGATTTACTAAGAACGCTAAACAAGATTATGAAAGCACCTCTAAAACCGCAGCAAAGAATCGAGGCCGTGCGGACGCACCTACTACTACGATCAACTCCTCAATCACATCTCAGCGCCGCTCATAAAAGAGGCTGAAGTCTTCGGACTCAGCAGTGAGGATGAATATTAAATGGTTGCGGCTGCCTGGAAACAAGTCTGACGCTCAATTTCAGTAAGATATGAATTCCGGTGCCTTAGGAATATCGCATCTTCAACCATGCACGCCTATGAATAGAACACCCCGCATTAAGAAAACACCCATCATCACGAAATACGGTTCTACAATGGATTATACACGATCCCTGCCGTCAGACGTTTCCTCGCCTTGCTATCACACAGAAGTCAGCAGGTGGAAAGATTACTCTAAACAAAGAAGTGAATTTAGCACAACGTGAGGCTATCCATAATATATGCGACAGTGTATGTATGCGACACTTCCCAACCACGCCAACTTCGCCCAACCCGTTAAGGAACTCACTCGCCTATACATCTGAGTGGTGAAATTTAGAACTCTTGCCTGCGAAAATCCGCCGCTCACGTGGTAGTCCGAAGTCACCGGAGGAGTTGAACTGCTGATGTAGTACCAGGCGTGAAATTTTGCCTCACAGACTTCAGTCATGCTCTTACACACTCTGACGAATACTGACGACATAACATTGCAGTTACATTAATAATTAGTAAACTGGAAACCAAGAAACTCTCAACGATTCCAGAATTCCACATCTCTACGACCAAATCGTTTTCCAAACCCGAAATAATTATATTCAAAGAAGGTGCAACCTTGATTGCCCAGGTGGCTATTTTCCACCCGTAGAGAACAGAAACCAATCAAACTGAGGAGGAGTAAATACGATTCTCAGACAATTTGCAAGCGCACTTCCGCTTTCCTCTGTCTAGGTAACTACCTCTTCTCGAAAATGACCCAGCACCATATAGCAATTAATAACAGAAGTTTCACACGCTCGCCATCACGAAAATTCTCCTAGCAAATAGGTCTCTCACGGTGTGATACCTCAGACGTTTGTGTATTATTTATTCAAGGCTCATTTAGGATGTTCACTTAATATATGAGAAGTACCAAGGATATTTACGACCAAAGATGAATTTTATCGAACGGTAACTTCGGATTAGCTTACTCAAACATGCGCCATGTAATGCATGCAGCATAATATCGAAAAGTCTGTTACATAGAGGCGTTATAACCTATGTTGGTGAATCGTGTAATTTCGGAATCAGCAAGATGTACTCCTTTCGTACAAAATAAACTTTTGATGCTACTCTAAGCAACATCGCATACTTTGCACTTTCTCACTGTCTTTATCAAGTTCACCGGTAGATCAAGTTGTTTCAAATTACTGTTTGTGTTGAAATGTAGAGCTTTGAGCTTGAATAAACAGCAAAGGGCTGAAAAGGCTAGCGAATAATTTTGACAATTCATCAATGTCAAGTTTCATAAAACACTTCACTTAGTTACGAAATGGAGCACCGGCAACAGTGTAAATAACAACTGAACTGACACAACAAAATAGTCAGACTAAAAGCTGGAAACGCACTTGAACGTGTGGAGTGTCCTGATCACGCGAATAATGACAATATACCTCCTAGTGAAGCAACATACTGAAAATCCCTCTTTGATTGGTTGTATGGTTTTCTACGGTATTGACAGATCAATGCAAATTGAAAGGTGTTGAGTGATTAAAAAGAAAGAACGTCAAACATTGATTCATTTACCACCCGCAGGAAACAACCTGTCCCCACATATTTTAGACCCTGTTCAGTGAGTGACTAAGCAGGTGGTACTGTGTGGTCTATCCGTATGGTGGGGCGTCAGTAATTTTTACATCAACTGTAGTGGATAGTTAGGGGACCACGCATATTTGCCTGCTGCTGATATAACCAAAAGCCGATTCGGACAAATAAACCACAAGAATATAACTAGTACGGATCAACAAGAAACTAGAAGACCATCGCCTGCGTGATGTCAATTAAATAAATTTGACACTGAAGAAGAGAGACTCCACTGCATCAGCCAGCCAAGCAATGTAACACAAATACAGGCAATCCTTCTAAATTCTGCGAGGAATTTCGAGTATGTTCGTGTGCATTCGGTTTATTTAAATGGTACGTAGTAGACTCATTTCTCAGTACCCTACTGGAACGGATAGATCGCCATGGATTATCACTCAATGAATGGCGATGTACGTGGTGAAGTGTTCACTTTCGTTCGGTTTCCACTAGTTACCATATTTTGTGCAAACTGGAAACTCGACGTGAACAGCAACTGCTCACACGAACGAAGGTGTGCACACGTATGAAACCGGTCACGCAGTTAGTCGACAGAAACAAGCTTTTTAGAGGCGTTCGATTGTCTGATTCTAAAATTAGTAACAGTAGTAAAAAAAATGAATGGACGACGTGAGATTAGGTTTCTAACCCAATATCGTCGAAAACAGTTTTAGTCCAACGAAATATGGGGAATTTAAGCGGGACGGCTATAATCTCGATGGTTAACCAGGAAACCTGACAAATTTGCATACAATGTAGAATCACCTGCAGCTGTTGTTTGCGACACATTTTACGCATAGTGAAAATCGCAAGTATTGTGTTCGTTCCTTTGATCTGGTAACGGCTAGTCCATTGCGAGTATAACCTAGTTCCACGTCAAGAATAGGTTGAAGAAACAACCAACCTATGAAATAAGCACTCCGAGATAGCACGCAAGATGGATTTGCACGACTGAAGTTGACATGTGCGTGATCCAATAATTTATTAACACAGATGATTATGGGATGCAAGCAAGTCATTGCTCAAATGGATATACCACAGCTGACTGCTTGACGTTCTACTAAGTGATGTGTGTTAACCGAGCCTATCTTCAGTGCTGACAAGCACGGTCAATGCAGGCGTCCTACAAAGCGTATTCACCTTACATCCGGTTCTATATTTATTTCCAGTAAGTGATAACAGTTTGCCGGATGCTGCTGTGAAACAACGTTCAGATCGACTAATAGCCCACATCTCACAATAACTTTTGAATACTCGGCTATTACGACTGCTAGTAAAGTTCCGCGTCTAGCAAAGATGAGTCTTCACACCAAACGAGTAGGCTACAAATTTCACGGGATCTGAAACAGACAGGCAGTGAGTAGCTGTGAGAATATGAAAGTGACTGTTGTTAGGCAGGTCAAAACCGTCGTTCATATATTTTTTTATCACTGTTGATTGATCGTAGCTGTCGCATTCTCTCAAACTTCTCAGTAGGTGTCTTTCAAATCGTCAAGTGAGGATGCGTCCAAGATAGATTCAAGAACGGTGTTTAAGGTTGGACAAATCAGCCGATATCTTACAGTCTACCACGAAGGAGATCAGTATTACACTCTTCAAACTAACACACCAAAACCGATGTAGCAGTTGATCGGACTCAACATACAGAGGGATCCATAGCGAAGTGTACATCATTAACCTTCTACGGTTGGAATGTTTTGAAATAAATTTAATGCACCATCGTGACCAGTGCTTCTTGGTTCTCAAGAAGCACGATCATTTTTTGTAAGGTTGAGCGTTCAGATTTGATAATTCGATCGCGCCTGATGTGGGGTAAATGGCGCAGTGGTCAACATGGTTGCCTCATAAAAGTGTGGCCGGAGTTCAAATCTCGGTCGTGGCAAGGATATGCACCAATGACGGGCTGTAATGAGAGCGAAACTCGAGTCTAGTGCTTCTTTTCGAAAGAGGCTGGCTGAATGCGGAGGTTGTTAACGCGAATGATGTTTAGCTTGAAAATTAATGGAGTCCTCGACTACTTGTTAGTAATGGTCTACATTTTTTTCACAAATGTAGCAACAGTCGTTTAACAAACTGGCGTGACTGTTGTTAAGTTTGTTATACAAACACGCTCGTTGTGCGAACGCCACACCACAAATAAGTTGCGACTCAGCCAACTCCCCCGAAAAAGGCACTCGAGTAGGGTTTCACTATTGTTAAGGGTTAGAGAAAAACCTGACGGTCATGAGCGTCGACATGTGCACCACTGATGTCGATTTCCTTATGATGAAGACAAATGTGAGTTCCATGGCAATTGTCATAGAAATACTGAAGCTCAATTGCTGTGGCTACACTGGTTTTACGCTGCCTTCAAGATTAACGACAGAAAGACAAGATTGTGGTGTAAAGTTGTGGAATGAAATAACTCTAACGATTACGTGAATGCGACAGCGTCAACCAAATACTAATGCCGATCGAGTTACGTTGAAAAAAAATAACCGACAGTGTACTTGTGCATCTGTTCCTCATTATATATCACAGCTTTATCCTACGTCACAAGCAAAATTAAGAGGTGACGAACCGGGCATATCGTTGGAAAGGGTGGCCACAGCAAGGGAAGGTAAATAAATATCAAAAGCAGTAGGAGATGGGAAAAATAACCACTCTGACACGTGACACGATTTATCACACCCGATTTCTATAGGCAAAAGCAGCAATTACACTGAAAAGCATTTGCAATAGGGACAGTCATCCAAATGGATAATAACCCATAACACATTCCTATATTTTATCGGTCTGCAATTAGCATTAACATTCGGGTGTTACTCATAAACGTATGAAAGACGCTTCTCTCCCTTGTGTACAATGTAACGCGTAAGTTAACTGTTGCGCAATCGATCAACCCTTTCTGGCTACCACTTGTCACACAGATGTAAAACGATGGAAGGCGGACCCATAGCAAACGAACAGCAGGTATGCACTCGAACATTATCTGATCAACCTACTCATTGGAGTAAAATCGTAGTGAAACAGGTAGCCAAAATGGATTCGCTGATGAGTATTGAGAGAGCCCAGAATGTGGTTAGGCGTTTTCATATAACTCGCTCGTGAATAATGTGAGATCATCTGAATATTGGTCGGCATGCCTGGCTCAGGAAAGAGTGGCCAGTGTTCTCTAACCTTCAAAGTTTAAGATGTCCGGATGTCAGTTCAGGCTTTCCCAAGGGGTTAACTGGGTATCAATGTAGGACGGGGTTGCACAATTTACGTGTACGTGGGTCGGCTGACAAACGCATAGATGGGTTGGCTTTTGCAGTGACAGAACATGATCCCGCCAACTACCGACAGTTGGCCAAATTAGCTTCTCTGGACCAAGTTAACCGGGACATCTTCAAGTGATATCGAAACATATTAGACTGGAAAATAAATGGTCTCATTCTGCACAGATATGCACTACCAGCAGGCTTTAACAAAATTGAAATTCCAGTATAACAATTCTCTTCGTAAGGGGTTGACTAGAAAGGCTAATGAACAGCAATAGCTCTAATCAGTTGAGCGATGTGCAATCCATAAAAACCGATCATTCTCTATGTCAAAAACTTAATTCGTAATGGTGTGAACAGCGGAATGAATAAGCTTGCACGAGGAGTTCATCAGACCGCTTCATAAATGAAACGTGGACTGGCTAGTACACACACTTTTTCAGCTGTGTTCCGTTAAAGTATAAGCGGATTTTTCTTTGTCACTTAACAAGCAGAGCGCAAAGGATATGCAAGCCAGACACCTCATACGATGAACTCCAGCACCTTCGAGATGTGGTGTGTCTTAATAGATATTCCCAGCGATTCCTGGACAGAAACATGTAATCAAAAGTGAAGCATGAAATTGTTCAGATGATGGATAAGAAAGTCCGTTTTTATCAATTTATCATACACGGGTAAAGTTACCAGTGAAATTATCACCCACCGACTTTGTAATGCAGTTGAGAAGGCCTATCCAGCAGCACGAGTCATCTTATTTTTCAATACCTGCTCGGTACTGGTCCCATATTTCAAAGATAGTTTGTCCAGGTTTTCCTCGTCCTTTTGTGTTCATCATCTCACCTGTTGCTGTCAAGCTGGTTACGTTAGGAGAACGGCAATACGGCTATGGGAAAGGATTCGTGAACACCTTCCGAAATGGATTCGGTTCGATAAAGCTCATTTCTAGTGCAGTCGGTTCTCACTTAATTGACATTGGTCATCAAATTGAGTCGGATGGAGTCTTCCGAGTTAGTTACAAGGTTCGTCAAGCCCACTACAGAGCTGCCAGGTTGCGAATGTTATCGACGGCCAAGGCTATTGCCATCAGACTCTACAACCCCTGTCTGTGTGCCCAAAAACAGTTCGTGCAAACCTTACATCTCCCATGACGAGCTATTCCACAGCCACTTGAAACTCAAGCAAGCATGAACCATTTGACATCGACGATCGCATATCTCAGACCGGCAGGAATGACAGTGTAACACACATGAACACACCCACATCCAGTAGACTGTGATCCACCCATTTGAATTGCTCTAATTTTTCATACAGAAAACATGTACCCTGCGTAATTGTAAAAGCTCGATGAGAATTACCGAAAACAGCTGTTCGCACAAATGACTTCTTATGTGAAATTTGTCTCTCTATATTTTGATGGTGTGTAAAACACTGGAAAGGATAACCCTTCATATGGCTTATAAAGTTTTAAACACGACATGTGTATATATTTAATAGAAAAATGTTAAACATGCGTTATGTCTAACCGAGTGCTTTCATGATATGATGGGAGGGCTTCATTCGATGAGCGCGTATCCACAGTTAAGATCAGCGACATTCACACAATTGATATGATAGGTTTACCGAAGTACTTTACCTCTACTGAACACTTTGTTGTTTAAGTAAACGGACTAGTAGTGGCACATCTGACAAAAATTCTAATATCGGTAACCGAAGTTACACGTACACTTTTTGGCGCAAGTTATTATTATTAGTCTGAACTAACTGACAGCACATAAAAAATGTCAACCTTGATTGGTTCACTGTTACGAGCAAAAATCAAATGCCTGGACAAAAGGTAGGCTGTGTTCTCTGAGGTAAAAACACGGCTCGAGGCCATCGAAAACTGGATGTTTCCAAGGAGGCGTAATATAGTAGTTTGTATCGAGAATTCAAAAGACACGCATAGAGATATCGATTCAGTCCATACACATTTATCTGCTGTAAACAAAGCGGAAAACAGGCGTTCATACAGGAAGTGGTCAACCTTCAGAGAAATCCGAATCGTGCGTGAGACTAGCGGCAAGAAAACATTAACAGCATAACTGTGTTTGAACGCGAAGAGCACGATTAGGATGGCTAGTCACTTTGGATTTAAAATGTCCTGCTATGAGGTGTGAACACACATCACAAGATAAAATAGTCATGTAGTACCAAATTTATGAGCTGGATTGTATAAACATTACCCTACGATGGACTGTTGGGCTTGCCAGGCCTTACAAACCACATAATGAGCTACTGAATTTTTCGACCACTGCTCTATGGCCTGGTTTCAGGTGTTTCAACAAAGCGATTTGCGGGAGCGAGACCAGATTTGCTACATCAGCAGTGTGGTTCAGGCTAGTTCTAACCATCTTGAAAAAGACTATCATTCATTATAGCCTATGAAGCTAAGTTTGCCGTAGACCGCTCTTGTAGGTTGATCCATTGATTCCCAAAGGTGTGACATGAAGACAAGTTTGAAGGTTTCAGTAAATTGCCGAGAGGGTAGTACGAACGAAAACGTCTGCGCATAGAAATTAGAAACAACATACATTCATTCAATAACGGTTCGCTTTCGACAGTCATCAAGAAACAATAAGATGGTTGCTCGTCGCAATATCCAGCGCTCCATTACAACTGCGAGAAATCATCATCTCTTCAAGTAACTTGACCTAGAATGTTCTTTGTTAACAGAAGTATGCGAAGCTCTGTTGAAGCTGATCAATAAGATCAAGGTTAACTGCCACAGGTATAGTTTGTTTTTAGCAAGACGTTCATGATAACGGCACATTAAATGAACTAATTTACAAATACGATGCTAAAGGAAACTGCTTTAACAAGCAGACAAACAACCTGAAACGTATACAAATTTCCCACCTTGCTAAAATTGTCCCGCTAAAAAACCGATTAATCTGAATTGAACGCCGCACTCATTTTTCATAAATTGCGCATTCGGACTATCTCATCGGCATCTTTCGAAACCTGACAGTAGGTTTCAGTATAGCTTTAATTATTACACCACATCAATGATGTGGGTACACATGGAATAGACCGATGATAACGTTTGTACGAATTGTGTCGATTATTTGGAGTGTACGGGAAAATGGCAAAATACTAGGAATCATCACACATAAGCAATAACTTTCCCGTTCTTCAAATATTGACGATATACGTCAAGAAAAACAGCATCTAAATGTTTGCCGGTTGTCAAGCCTTCTCTTGTTTACATGCAGCGTGAGTACTGCTGTCAGACTCGACCGAAGCGAAGAGACCTCGGAACACTCGGATCACCTTGTAAGAACAATCCGTGCATTTACAGCCCAGTGTTAATTTCACCTCAGACAGACTATATTTCAGAATATTACATACCTACAATATGTCACTAGAAAGGATTTTGAAGGCCAACGTTCCGTTGCGCAAATGTTGCAGAATCCTAATTTAAAGGCATCTCAACATGTAGGTCACTTCCAGGCATCGGTGGTTTGGATTTTCGGCGTGCAACTTCAAACAGATAATGCCCATTGGCATGTTAGGCTGTTTGCTTTGTATAATCACTATTCCAGTACAGAAATGCGTTGACTTACCGATAGATGATACCCTTGTCATGCAGATAAAATAGACCAATGGCAACTTCCGCACTGTAAAAGCTGTAAAGTTGATACGAAAAATAAAAGCATACAAGTGAACTTTATTTTAATATGACAGAAAAGGGATTTTAATGTGAGGAAAGTGAAACAGAGGTTCAGATCCATGAAAGTTGTACTTCAAGATATTACAGTATTCCAGGTGAGTACTCGGGAATTTGAATTGTATAACTTAAATACCACTCAGACGTGATTGTAGTTTTTTGATTCAGATGGATTTTCCAATTTAACAAGAACACTACACTTGAGTTTCGTACTTGTGAATAGGGCTCACAGCTCCTAATGACTTTATTAAAAAATGTGATATTTTTCCTTTCAACTCAGTTCGATGATACACAGTCCTATCAGTTAAAGTAGGTTGAAATCACGGATTCCACTGAAGATTTTGAGAAAACTTCCTGCTGATTGCCGAAAAGCATTGTCCATCCAGCAGTGCAGAGTTGCGCATATTTGAAGACGATATGCACAATGGTTGTTCTAACCTAAGGTATGCTATTTTGTCAGTTTAGTCGTTAGGTATAATTTGTTTGAATGAAAACAACCAAACACACAAGTAAAGCACACGATGGCTCAATAATCACTTGCGATAATACACTAACATTATTTTTGTAACTTCCTGACACAATAATTCCTACATGTAATTGCCTTTAACCATCTGAATTAAATTTTGTCTGTGATGTTTACACGTTGCTGGAACTCCCACAAAGCTCGAGTGTTTGCCTCCTTTTCCGATTAATTCCGCTTAGCTTACAGGAAATCACGTTCTGAATCGTTAATACTTTCCATGACAATCAATAACTAATTTGATTTCAAAATTATTCTGTTCTCTTTGATAATGTCCCAGTTTGAATTTAAAGTTGAAGCAGTATTCTTTATCTCGGAAGCAAATCATGAAGCAAATCATTGCGTCGCACATGCATATATTTATGTGACTGTTAGGTGCACTGGACGTAAATTAATTTTTGGACTCATGATTTCCAAGGCTTGATCAAAATCATTCATTGCTACGTCTTAGGTGATCATCTACGCCTTAAAATAAGTTTCTACTGGATTCAAAATTCCTACTAACGATGGCCTCTCACATAAAGGAGACTTATTTGCAAAACATCTGGGCTTCTGCTGGCTTCGAACCAGCGATAGGAGCAGCATTTCCGAAGACGCCAAGCGCTCTATCACGTGCGCTACCAATCCATTCAATAGGGTCTAGAATTTCACCCTTAGCGTCGGATGTCTATCCACCCACATAAATCTAGTGCTCATAAAATTTCATTAGTCTACTGCAAGTTTCCTGGATATCAGCGTGAACCCCTTGAGAAGTCCCGTCGGGGTGAGTGATCCATTGGATCATTCGATGAATTCTATGACAGTGGAAAGATTAAATTTCTGAGTCCAAATATGAAATCCCAAAGCTCTCGGTGCATGGCTATCCATCCGTGTGGCACTAAGATACAATATGTCATATCCTTAATAAACACCTGTAAATAAAAGAAGTACTTCAAAACATTTCCTCATCTGGTCGAAAGTGAGAGGTTTCATATATTGAAAGTTTGCTGAGGTATCCATCTGGTGGCTGACTATACGATTAGCAAAGACTAAATCAAAGTAAGTCGACAAGGTGAAAAGTGAAAGTAGCTTGTGTTTATGACATTAACAGGTCTACTTTGCAGATGCAGAGCTCAGTAGCTGCCCACGACCCAAACAGAAGATACACAAATACATTAACACGTCAAACGTTTCTAACGCGACTTAAGTTTGAAGTAAACAGTCTGTAAAGAAGGTTACGAACGCTGCACACCGAGCAGTGAATAGATCACTTGTTGTCTCGCTGACGAAATATTTTATTCGTAAACGAATATAGTGCACGTGGTGAGCACTGATTAGGATAATAAACTTTGCGGGACAAAAATGTCAATTACAAGTTAAAAGTCATTTTCAAATGGGATATTTTTATGTGTAATAAGGCACACTGATTACACCTGTGACTTTTTTAGCATACAAAAAAAACATACTTCGCCACGTTTAACCGATAAAAACGGAAGAAATCTGAACTACTCTGTTGCCTAATGGTGTCTTCGGCGAACGTCATGGTGTAAAACATTGGTACGAAAGAGCATCCAGAAAGAAAATACATCTAAGTAACGGTTATTGCGGGATTATCAACATGAAATGATTTTTTAAATTCATGTTATGAATATGGAATTGAGAACGCGTGACCTGGCCAAATTGTATGGGCTCCTGTAACGAAACTGTGTAAGCGGTTAAACGCCAAAGCTTACAACCGCTAAACTGACAAGTCGGCTACATTACACCGTGGATTGACGCATGGTTATGTTGGGGGATTGTCGTTCCCATCGAAGTCTGGTAACGCTAAAACCGCTTACACGGTGCACTTGCCCGAGCGTTGCGGAGAAATTTCATAAGTAAATAAAGTGGAACCGGTAGCACTCTTATCAAATCCACGTGGCTAACACGTAACACGTCCAACTCTCATCATAGACCCAAATAATCCCAACTGATGAGATCTGGTTCGGACAAACGTTGTAAAAGACTTTTGCGAAAGTCTGCACACGATGACTAACGTAGTTCATATGAGCGTACGTACAGCTCAGTAGAAGTAGGAACTGAACTGATTAACATCTCGCAATGCGAAAAACCACCTACGTAATGAAAGCCTGTCCTGCCACTTTTGAAGTCAAAAATCAGGAAGCTGCAAAAATTTCAAAAACAATCGTTGTGGAAGAATTTATGTGTGGCTGTCACCGAAATGCATTCGACTGCTCAGATTAGGGTGTACGGTTAGCTGTCTGACAGTTCCAGCACCATGAGCGGCGTACGTCAAGGCTGTCCGCTGTCACCATTTTTGTTTAATTTCGTCATCGACGAAATAAGGGAGGATTGTATCCGGCACTCACAAGATGCCGGTGTGGACCTCCTACCTGGTGAAAGACTGACTGGTCTTGATTATGCTGACGACAAGGTGTTGCTGTTTGACAACTTTCAATGCTAGACGCAATTTCGCGTTCTGATAAATACCTCGAAATGCGCTTTGCAGCCTCAAAACGCACAGTGATTCTGCCGGATTGCTGTGATCACATAGATTTGATGTTAGATAATGTAGTCATAGAGGTTGATTACTGATTTGTATACCTGAGAAGCTGCATCAGCGGCAGCGGCGGCGGAGGTGTAGGGAATGAAATAAAAGCGCGCATCTCTAAGGCTAGGGCGGTATCCGCCAATCTGGGGCATCTCTGGCGACAGAGAGGTATTTCTTTGAAGCTTAAAGGTTGCACATATAAGACAACGGTGAGGGCCGTAGTACTTTACGGCAGAGAAACCTGACCA
>QNGE01000511.1:47585-187375 GCA_008508345.1 Paragonimus westermani | reverse complement strand
TATATTATATATATATATATATATATATATATATATATATATATATGACAGGTATATATGCGTAATCTAAACCAGAATCCGTAAGATAAGAAAAATTAGAAACGTTATATTCAAAGGAAATCAATCACCAAACGTCGTTCAAAAAAATGATGAACTCAATTTTGTTCACTTCATGAAAAACATTTTAACGGTGGACTCGGTAACTGGAGTTTTCTGAAAATGGGCTAAATAGACCTTTCACCATCACCGCGGGATTAAGGCGAAGGTGAACAAAATACACATATTCGAACAATAACAAGTAGCTATTTAGCAAAAAATTCATCTGTACACACCAAGCAACACTGTGGGGAAGAATGATACAAAGCAAATGGCAGGTGATTGCCGGGAACAATTTATAAATAAGAAAAGAAAATGGGCTAAACTGGAGCTCGCGGATGATGTATTTGACCCAGCTTTTCCCATTTTGTTGCATTGGAGTAGTTTTCAAAGACTATAGTAAAATAAAACTCTTGAACTGCAAGATCATGTTTCAACTAAGGCGAACACAAAGATTGGATTAAAAGCTTTGCAGGTGTGCAAACAAAATACTAACCGAATACCTCAAGTAAGCGTATACAGCGACCGACTAGAAATTTACTCAACCGTGTCAAACTGTGCGCTGAGCGGACTACTTCCCATGCTGGACAGTACGTCAATACACAAGAGGTTAACGTTTCCAATGAACACAAAACTCCGGCAAAACAGCGTTGTAACAGGTGTACACACTTAGTGACTTGTTAGGGTGGATTTACGAACGTTTCCACTGGATTTGTACAGGTGATCGTCTCTGGTTTGTCGATTATGTAGGACGTTAAGACTATCAAAAAATCTCTCAGTTATAACCAGAGCGATTGGTGACGTGCCATACCTCCGATTGATCTTGAATACAAAAACGAACTTGCTGTACAAAATAGGCTTCCTAACAATGCACGGAGTAATATGCAATAAAATAATCATACATGTAGATAAACACTGTTTATGACATATAATATAACATTGCTATTTCGTGTAAACCACCAGGTGTGCATAACTCCAGCCGTTGCAGTTCAGGTATCTAGTTGAACTCCCAGCATCTTCACAATTCGATGTACTTGCTGAAAACAAGTCGAAATAATGGCAGTCGATTCCTTTCGTCAACCGAATGCAAATATGAGACAGTCCCCACGTTGCAGGCCGTTTATAAATCCAAAACGCGCTGTGCCTCCTCAATTAGTGAATTTGTAAATGTTCTGTGGGCACGAAATACTTAATGACTTAACAAGCAGGGAGGCCGTTAAATAGGGGTCAGCGCTAGTACTCCGACAACTAGCGCCTCAGTTTACACAGTGTTTATCAGGAATGGTAGATTGAACACAATTTCTTCTAGAGTGAGTCAATGTGACGAACGCAAATGCAAAAGAACGTTGAAGCAAACATACTTGCGTTAGTTTTATAACTGTAAAGTGACGTTCTGATTAAACCGAATTGGCAAGAGCACAAGAGTCAATCAGACAATAGCTTTTGAAGTTTCGCACACTTGACTCAATTTTGTTGCAAATACATTGCTGTACGTTGCATAGGAGAAAATGGAACGTTTCTTACGTTGAACGATGAGATATCCTGATACAATGAGAACATACTTCCTTTCAAGTTCTGCAGAACAAGGAGACGGTGAGTATTCTTAAATGCAGCAGGTGGTGCAACACGAGGTAACACCAAATTTTCAGGGTAGAAACTTAGGGACTTCCACTGCAAACACTTGAATATCATCAGATGTCATACGGTAGATTGCTCACAGCGTTATTAAGTAGTCGCAGACTCAGAATGTTGAGGTTCGGCAAGATGATATGACTTAACCAATACACACATGTTCTTCGCTTAGAAAACACGTTACAGTCTCTCTATCAGGGTTGTAAACCCTCTGGGGTAAAACAGTAGGTCTCATAAAGTCATTCAAGAGAACCTAAATAATAGATCTAATGAAAGAAATGTGTGTAACTAGCCACACCATATTCGTAGCTGTTGGTCGTAAAACATCACTGTCTTATCGAATGTGTGCTAGGCACAGACTACCGGGTTTGTGTTTTCCTTTGCAAATCCGCTAATACTTCTCCACAAATAAGTAGGCTTCAGTGCTAACGGAGCACTCAAAAGCGTAAGGCCCCGACCAGCAGTACTTTGACTTGTTTTCTAATAGGATTTCCCTTTGGACATTCACCACAATTAGTGCAGCTTGAACTAACAGCGGAAATTCATAGGCTACTTCCACTCCACCAGTTGCTGTACGGTTGCATTAGGTCCGATCATCCTACAGTGGTCTGTTTGCCTAATTCATTTCAAGGTTCCAAAAAGGTCCAAAATGGGGGCCGGAAATTACCACAGTGAAAATCTGATTTCAATACTCGATAAAGGCCCCAGAAACACTCCTTAAATGATGATTAAGACGAAACATCAAGTCAATGTCAATAATATCGAGGGAACAGAATAGCAGATCCTCTTTTCCATACATCGGCAATGAAAGCTGTGGACAGTTGTGTATTCATACAAAGCGCAGGGGTTATTCATAAGCCAAAAGACTACCAGAGACCGAAAACTTGACTAAATGAGCCTCAACGACGGAGATGGAAGCCGAACCGATGGCATTTTAGACGTCCAGTCATGTATAAAGATTACACAATTTTCGTGCTCTCCTTGGAATCAGGGCCTAAATTGTTCTTGAATGTATTAGGGCAACTGGAAGGCGAGCCAGAAACACCTCGTAACATACTGTTGTTGTGTCCGCAAAAAACACTTAGCCAGCAAATTCGTTTATTGCGCCAACTTGCGTACACAACATGTCAAAAACTAAACCATAACCGCGTGCACTCATTTGCACGACAGACATGCACTCACATACACTGGGTGACAGTACGTAGTCATCCACATTGGTGAAACTTCTCACACAGCACGTATACACTGTTCCGATAGTCTCTTCTCGTCCGTCGTGTTCGGGGCTTGTCCTCTTCCTCCTGAGTGTCGCCTGTGGGTAATATACTACTTGTGAGTAGTATACTACTCACAACGAAACTGCCTGTTATACAACACTGTTGCAGAGGTCACAAAAATCCCAAGGACCAAAAGGGCAGTCGATCGAACCCATGGTTGGATACGAGGCGATCGGTCTATGATCGGCACAAATAATGGTTTGACGGGCTGACTACTTAGGGCATTACATTATCTTTATCACTCATTCCTCATTCACATTCAACTGTCCCTCGTATCAATTCAGAAAACAAAGCCTTTTATCATCTTGAAGTTCCTTGAATGTGTTCGAATTAGCGGTATAAAAGTCATTTTTACACACCTGTGTATTGTTGACCAATGGCCGCGCACTTTTGTGAACATGACACAGAAATCCTTTTCACGACTAAACTCGCCAAATGGGAAAAGTAAATAAGGAGTGTAGCTGATCGACCGCCGAGAGTGTCCACAGCGTTCAGTCTCACGGGCATGGTTAGCATAACATGACTCCTCCAACACGCGTTGAGGTACAATCTGTTTTCAGCAAGATCTAAGTATGTGTTGTGTTTCGGTGCAATTGCAACTTCGTCATATAATGTAATCACATATTCCGTGTAGCAGTGAATAAAAATTGGATGACCTCCACCGGAAACACTGAGCAGGAGCTTGTGATTTTGCAGACGCAAAGCAGTCCAAACAGTCGGTGGAGAGAAAGTGTTATGTTTGGATAGAACCCCTCTGAAAGTTTAGTGATCTTACGAGGGGCATAGGGTTGTCATACAACTAACATTTGTGGCGCACAGTGCGATAGGAAACAAAGTGATCGGACGTCACGTTCATCAGAGTACACCTGTACATACTAGTAGCGGATAGTTTTCGTCGACCACTTTCACGAAACGTAATAGCTCCTATAGGTCATACAGCAACAGCTTGTCAAAGTCGACTGCGTGTGGTCATCAAAGTGAGCAGGCAATGTCAAAACTGCACTGAACGGTTAAACGTGTATCGTTTAGGACAGCGCGAATGCGTACGGACTGAATCGCTTCAGGTGTATATACTGCGTTGGCCATGTCCATCTAACAAAAAGCTGAGAGCAATCTCCATGATCGATCATCTACATTCATAATCCGTGTTTCCTATTTGATGCGTGGATTCGGACGAGAGCGGTTTTGAATAAGTAAATAGAGCGACGGGAACGCCATTTGTGCATTTTGTGTTACAGTCAAACAACTCCGAGGGTATTGTTTGATATTTCGGTTCACTATTTCGTTTTAGGTTTCTTAATGCGTTGTCAATTTCAAGAAGCCTAAAGGTTACAGACTAAAGTTAGGTACATTGAGGCATGTGTGAACAAAAATGATGATGGTCGCTTCGAACAGAGGGGTTAAATGTGTAGGTGTCTGCACAGGGCACTAAAGTAAATTTGCTCGCAGCTACTGTCTAACTCGGTTTCGCTTTCTAATTTCTCGTAACCTCACACTCCGGAGTGAGCTTTAAGGTATGTGCAAGCAAAAAGAGGGTCTAACACCAGCCTACTTCAACCTACCCGAGCAAATAGAATACCGGAAACAACTGGAATGTTTCTTAATCTTCGCACATCCACTGTTCAATCTAGTTTGTTACCGTATCAGATTCTATGGTCACAAGCCAGCTTGGTTCTGATTGAACCGAAGTATTTTAAATGTATTTGCTAGAACATACTTCCAAATGGGAGGAGAAAATCGAAGTCTGAAAGACACCTAAATGCAATAAAACTGGATTCAAAACCAGTGACAGAAACAGCATCTTCGAAAGCATTGAGCGCTCGGCCATCTATGCTACGAAACCATGATGCGAGATCAAAAAGTGTACATTTGGACTATGTCGCCCACCACACAATCCAACAAATGACTCAGTGAATCGAAACGTCGTAATTCAACCGATAGCGCGCTTGCCGCGTTTTGATGTGTTGTTCCTGTGGGTGATTCGAATCCACTCAGAGTCTAAGTTACTCACAGTTTGGTCACTTCAAAACTACCAAACCACTTATGAATAAAAACGAGTTGTTCAATTCGGAAAAATTAGAAAGTGTGTAACGCCTTTTGCTGCCTCAGAAGAACATGGTTAATGAACAGCTCAAGTTGAAAAACGATGTTAAACGTCAGTGGTGTGTAGTCTATCAGGCGGATTCAGGGATTGATTTCCACGTCAATGTAGTCGACGTAAAGAAGGGCGGTTTCAAATAATCTGCGTGAGGATAGCTGGTTTCCTAGTTGGAAGGCTCAGTCAGGTAGAGAACTGTCCATCACATCATCAGTGAATAGTAGCCACATACAGGGAAAATCGAGACCATTGCAATAAACGAAAGTAGTCACGTGACTCAGAACTCACCAAGCAACTGGTTCCTTGAATTTGCCTTCCTTTTGAATTCGATACATCAGGTCACCTCCAGTAACAAATTCCATGACATAGTATAGGCGATCCTGTGAAATCAAACAAAACCACGCGAAACGTGCTTTTTTTGGAGGGTCTAACTTAACTATCATGGTTTGAACCCGGGTATCATTAACACATTTCTTACAAGTGGCACATTAAGCAACGAAAGTTTTGCTGATATACGGCAGAGAATCAAAAAATGGACGAAAAATGTTCATGGCCTACAGTTAAATAAGTATGAGAGAAATGAAACTGCATACACACCTCACAGATGTGATGGGCGCGTAAGCTGGCGATAAATAGTCAGCTAGAAAGCGACGAATAGACACTTAAATCTGCGCACATCGTAAAATCCTTCCCAAATGGGAGAAAATTGGATCAAACAGAAGGAAAGAACCAAATCTCAATAAGGCATGAAGATCACAAAGTAACCAAAGGATTCAATATTCTTAAACAAAAGTGAAAATATTGCCACTGGGTCTACATCAGAAGTACCGACAACTCTAGCGCACGAAACGAAGCGCTGAGTCCCAAGTGATACCCAAGGTAAGCTATTAACAATATAACTGCCGTTCGAAAAGACAAAATGCATAGTAATGAATATCCGCCATTCAAGCCGTACCGGGAAAAAACAGCTGGATACCGCCATTCATGAGCGATTGTGTTACATGACTTAAGTCTTTCACTTATAAGTGCACCAACAGACAGGAAAATAGGTGAGTAGCATGGAGTACTCACCAGACTATTCGGTTCACTATACTCAGTGTTTCTATGGTGCTTCCCTCACCGGTAGGTTCAGTTCTTCAAGTCAACATCCAAATACAGGTGGGTCACTGCCTTCAGGGTAACGGTGAAAAGGGTTTCAAAGTGGAATAAGACACTTTATTCGCCAAGTTATTGAGTTAGCGACATGCCATGGAACATTTAGTTAATGTCTGGAAAGTTTCCGCTAATAGACTAATCACCATTCAGTAAATGTATTAAATGATAGCAGTTCATGAGCCGTTTGCTTTCCAACGACCGCTTTCGACGTCAGGGTGTGCCATATACGAAACAACCGACCAGAATCTGTCGTCCTATCATCAGTAAACAATTACAGGAGCGAAATTCTCGCACACAGTAAAAATCTCTAGCCAACTCCTGAGAAGGCGTAGGGGCCAGAAGCAGTGCAACGGAAATACGTCCAACCTCTATTGCTGTCCCCGGTCAGCGGTTGTTCGCTCAGAATTGAGGCACGTTTGAGATGCGGTTGATTAACTATAGCTGTTTTTTCTGTTTCTTCCGTTCCCCCATTTATCTTCATTTATAACCGATGATTCGTTGCAGTCTGTGAGTGTTTGTTAGCATGATGTGCGTTTGTTGACGTTTACTAGTTGAATTGTAGTGAACGGAAACTGCGGTCTTCCACGCTCGCGATGTGCATGATCCAACAATTTCTCTTGATAACTCACGTCTTCCTTCTTCTACCTCTTCTGCATCAAGTCTCAACTCGTACTAATACACTGCAATGTCCAACTAATCGGGACGGACAATATTCTCTATGTTGTGCAACTGACGTCCGTTACCTGTTTATTACCTATCGCAAACGTTTTTATCGGTTCACTTGTGAACTCCGACTTTCAGTTCACCATTGTCTTGTTACACCAGTGATAGGTGCCTATCGGTTGTAATAGGGACTTCGGTTTTAGACGATTCGGTGATAGTTTTGTCAATCTCTATGGTCACTTCCCATTCTCTATTGACTACGCAAACTGTTTTCTTTCGTCAACGAGCAGTTCGTTTTTCGGTACACCAAATAACCCTGGTTTCTGGTGGCCCAGTTATTGCCGTATTCTAAGCTAGGTTGGCCACATTGCGCTGAACAGTCGAGATTCCCGCAAGAAGTCACAATTCAGTTTCGTTAAATTTGTCGATTATTGGTCTATCTGGCGCCTTATTAAACCAGTATCCTCGTTGGTGCCGTCAACTTTGACACCTGAATACGTTGATATATAAGCGTCATTTGAGCATTTCGGTGCTTACTATCCGTCCTATCGATACAGATCAGATTTAGTAAAGAGGTGTGACCCTACTGACTACGGGTGACCGGGCGACTCTGAAGTCTTGTAGAATTAGTAATCATCACGATTTCTGACCTTCTAAAAATAAACGTACAGACTAGTTAACGCAGAATCAAACGTGAAAAAACATCTTCGACATCGTACGACTTACAAATTCTTGATGGACTATACAAAGCCCACAGTCTATAGCTTAAAAAGGTGATCATTTCAATTTGGTAGTAGAAGCTATACGCGAATAGTGTTCTTCTGACCTCACAAAATGCTGCATTAAACAACGGACATCCGAAATCCGAATCAGATGCTTTGCATAAAGTAGTAAATTCCTGGAACTTAGGGGAGTTGAGGTAGTGAACGATGGTGATATATTCGTTCAATGTCCTTATGGATCGCTGGGTTAGTCAGTCAAACGTAAGTTTTCGATGTTTCATGTGGTGAATCGCAAGTCCATTTTCGCAAACAAGTATTAAGAGTGTACTGTCAGTGGAAGTGCCAATAAAATCATTACAAAAACAATGCAATTTTGTAAAAATTTTATATATGATGGATAACACCAATCCCCAGTGTAACCATAAAAAATACGATGTAGCGAACAAACTTGTTTCCTGGGGAATTATCACCAGACTAAAAACAGCACATTTATATTACTATTTTGCAAGAGAATCACTAATTATTTGTAATCCGAATGTAATGTAATTGGACTGACGACGAATCACTAAAAACGCACTTGTTCACCACAATGTACATTTCAAACCACAGGAAAAACTCTAATGCCCGTACTTCCTGTAAATTAATTGCCCAGCACATGTCACTTACTTTGAGGCTCAAGCTAATTCCATTTACTCCCTAGGAGCAAACGAAAAGCATCAAGCCGCATGCCAAGGTTTACTTATAGTATGATAATGCGGTGTAGCACACAGTATAAACCAAACATTACGATGCCGGAAGAAGGAACGCATAAATAATTAGCGGGTGCATGCAATTTTAAACTAATCACGTAATATATGGACAAGAAATAAAACGATAGCGATGTGCCAGATCTAATCCATCATCAAAACCTTGAAAGCAACATCGAAAGTCCTGAATGGAACCCCGCCACATATAACTAACAGCTATGTGGTCTATCGGAGACCAGGTCTGATTCAGAGAGGGAGGGTGCCAAGTATAGCAATGACGTGCACGATGCCTAAAACAAGTGCTGCCTAAAAACAGCCCATGTTCGGCGCACAGCTGCAACAGTGACCCGCCATTGTCCGACCGATGTGATGCTATCCCAAATCTGCCACCTAAACGAGATTTGGTCTCACCGAGGCGGCCTACCTGAGCGTTCATATCTCCGGTCAAAAAGACTATATCAGAACCATGTGTCGACCGAAGGAGAGCGGCCAGATCCGAATAAAAGATGTCCTTGACGCCGACGTCACTACAGTCAGTTGGAGCNCGGTTTATACTGCGAGACGGCCGATGCAGTATGGGATTGTTTGTGTTGTGAGTAGACGCCCAGACCTAGACAGGAGAACGATTACGGTTCTCAACCAAAGCCTTTGGCTCAATAGCCTGTACCGTAAGGCAGCGGGTTGGTGGCGGTGTACCGGAAATGGTACGTTTTTCAGGAAGAGATGCCAATCATCTTACAACCCCTAACCTGGAGGACCAGGAGACTGTGATTTGTCAGACCACTACCTGTTGGCCTGCGTGGTATGAGTAACTTTATCCAGTTTAGCTCAAAAGATCATCGAGATGCGCAAGCCGTCACACCACGTCAAAGGGTAGACAACAATCAAATGATTGTGCCCTTACGAAGAAGCAACAGTCTGTCGTTAAAACAATTGCACAGGAGAGTTCCCGTCATCCACAACGCACCAGGCTATTATTAGGTTCCCTTATACTGTAACAACGGAATGAGGATGTTACGATTAAATAACGAATTTCAATCTAGTTCACAGGAAAAGTTCATGAGGCCAAGTCAGTGGACCTTGGATGCCATGAGGAAATCTACACGGACCGATTTATTTTTGCGGAAATGTGTTCTCCAACCATTCACTCGCGCAGGTAACAATAAATGTATGCTCTACCTGGATTGAAACAAAATCTTCAGCTTCGTTCACGTATTAGTGCACGCAAATGCTGATATGTCGAAAAGACATGGCTCAAACATGCATGGTGACTTTCGTTTGAAAACACACAAGTACCTGAGGATTAACGTTGTGGTGTGGTTCCAATGGTGGATTTGGGGTATGCGGCGCCCGATAATTGAGATTTTGCATATTTACCCCGTAATGAAAACGAAACACTGTTTCATCTCAGAACACGACTGACTTATGCCGAGGGAATTGGAAGATACTGCTCCTTGGAACAGCTATGAAAATTGCAAGCGTTTTTGTCATGCAAGTTATAAAAGGTCCACGGAGAACGAGAACCCGGTGCTCGTGGACAGCTGTTCGATGTGCTTACAAGTAGAAAGGTTTCTATCTGCACGCATAACTAGTGCAATTTCTTTCACCAGGTCTTCCGTGGTTTTCTGTCCCGGATTCTGTGAACACTATCGGTCACACATGGATCTGGGAAAAGCAAAATTGGTTTTTGGGAACGCTGCCGCAGGATGGTATCTCCCCCCTCGCTGATGACGCTTAAAATCCTCGAACACACTCCGAAGTTTTAAGCTTAAATAAATTCAATCAAGCGAATTCTGCTTTATTGCCGTCCATAAGCTCAAATTATTCATGAAATGTACAGTGTTCACGAGCCTGCCGAAAGTGACTACCGATCCAAGGAGAACACTTTTGCAAGCATAAGCTGACCACGAAGCTGTCCAACCAAACATTCAACAGTGGGGCGCCGCGATCCAGTGCAATTCATATACATGCCCTGTGCTGGTTGAACCACGAACTAACGCTGAACTAGAGGATATCAGCTGATAGTGATGACATCGAGTTTATTTAAACGCAGTGGCACAGCGTGACCAACATCGCAAGATGTTCCAATTAGGTGGCCGTCCTCGCGTGTGTACCTGTCTCAGACTTCTTCCAACGGGGATAGCGAATAGTGAGGAGCTGGTAATGACCTTCTTGTGGGAAGCTAGTCCGGTGCAAACCAGTGCAGAGTTACATCTTGACTGAACGGTACACATACAATCACATTGTATGAGAACGGGACAATTTAAACCCAAATAATGCTTTTGCTACGCCGGTTAACCACAGAATAATGGCTGCAATTGTCTCGAGTTGAAAAAAGGTGTTAAGTGAAAACTGGATTGCACACCAATCGGTTGTTGTCCCTGTAATGCATACAATCAGAAATCCTCCACCTTAATCGGTCGATATCTCGCTTCGCCCGAATAGAACTTAAACGGAAGATTTTACTCACTAAGGCAGGTACATATATTAAAGAGCTCCTTCTGAATACGGAATGTTGGTTTCTGCGTAAGCTACCAAACGAGCACACTTCCGTTGGTTCATCACACGAAATGAACCAAATTCGACTGTGTGTCGAATGTTTGGCATAGAAATGAAATTAAATTCATGAGTGGTCCGCGACAACTTCGGCAAGCGTAAGGTAGGTAATGAAAAACTTTAAACTTCGTTGCAATGGCAAATACTAAACTCACAACGTTGTCTGCGTTATATATTCTTATAAACTTGGTGGGTTTTTTTTCTCAGTCCAGTTACTCACGTAATACTCCAAGCTTATTCGACAACAAAGAGTAGGTGAATACGTCTCGCATAGTTGAGTCGACTTCTGACGCTACTTTTTTTATAAGGTACACAAACTCCGGATTAGAGAAATTTTTGACCAATTGTTTGACGGCAAACCACCCAATGGGTCTTCGTAATGAGTTAACGTGACATACAGGAAAGCTAACCACTAATCGATTTCTGCTTCCATTATGAACGGAGGGAGTGTAAAGCGACCGGATTTAGCCTTGAATCCAGCCTATCATCAGACAGAATATAATATAAATCATTTGCAAAGGCCCTGGCAGATGTGCACAAATAGCTGTGGAAGTGGCGCAGTTGGTCAGTTAATTTGACTACATGGTAGTCTCCAGAAAGGCAAATATAGTTTTAGGGGTAACAAATGAGCATTTGCGCATATATTGCTGACGGTCCGAAAAAAAATTAAACAGAGATTAACGGTGAAAAACACTGTATACTTCACTTCCTATGCCGTTTATATGCAAGCTCACAAAAATTCTGATATCCATGAGTCTTCTGTCAACGTGAACCGTAACAAAAAAACCTATTCGGGACTGCGGCGAATCTGTATTCAGAAAACCGCCTGTGTATTGTCATAACGGTTTGAATGCAATTTACGTGCGACCGATAAGGCATTTTCTTTATTGTAGCGAGAAGGCGTCCAATAAAGCACAGTCTTTATTGNTCGCGGCAGGTTTTTGAACGTACCTCCACCCCACGTTGAGGTATTCGGCCGAGCGTTCGAAAACTCGCACCCCCGACCTGACAATCCACCACATTATGAGTCTCGTCGATTGCGGAGAAGCTTATATAATTAGGACTTGTCTTGGTATACACCCCATTGCTGCGAATAGACAGCCTGTCGCCTACTGAGCTTACCAACCAAGGAAAATTAAAACAGGAATCTGAGCAGCATTAAGCGGTCTCAAGTTATTGGAAAAACACTACCATTTTATACAGAAACAACAGTAGTTACGACTGCCACTAAGCGACAGACGTCCTCACTTTTTGATTGCCCAGTGTATTGTTGTGTTGTTCTACGAACCTGCATATAATAACTCGGCTGTTTGAATCAAATACGCATTCAACAGCAGCTAATCGCCGTCTATGATTGTTCGGCGACAGCCTGACCATAATTCCGTCTGTGGCAGCTTGTGCTCGAACACTGACTAGCTGAAACTTCTTCAATCAAAAAACCGCACCAATTCGAACTCATTGCACAGTCCGTTTATTACTATTTGTTCAAACTGGCTATAGATTCAAGCGATCGAACTGGCGCTTGTAACGCTTCATAAGACTCACCTCTCAACTAACAGTTTGCAAACCGTTTCGTCCTTGTTAGGAAATTCCGTTCAGACTGTTAACATTTGACTAGTCCAAACAATGAGGAAACTATTCGTGAAGTGCTGGTTTGAGATTAAGCATTAAGATGTAATATAAACAAGTTGAATTTTGCCCTTCATTGTATGCATTCTATGCGGAAACAACATACTCATTATGTTGATATACAACTTATATTGGTGATTCAACTGAACGATCTTGTGAATATTTCAGGAGTAACCAAATGAGGTTGCACAGAAATATTACGGATAAGCCGGTAAAACTATACTGCACGGCTTGTGCTGGCGAGAGAGTACGGTACACCCCTACAATTTATCACAACCCGAATGACAGAAATTATAAGCTCCATTTCACGCTCAATGAACTTGCAACCAGAAGTTGAGTTACACTTACCATCGTTTGAAAACATGAATGCAACTGGACCAGAAATGGAGGCTTTCGTTGCAGAGCTAGAACCCGCTTCTCAATCATGGTGCATTCCACGTCGTCGTCTTGCAGGATCACATCTTTTTTCAGTATTTTCACAGCATACACTTCATCGGTATCTTTGCGTTCTGCAAGCATAACCTGACGAAGAAAAAATCAGAATGAACGAAATGAATTGAAGGGATTCCGCATAAATACGGAAAAACATGCACCTGAGTGCAACTACCAATGATCATCAATGACAGACAGACAGGCTAATTTTTCTAATCGAACTTCTACGAGATTCAAAGGTATTTGGATAGCGACCCTTCACATTTCTTCCAAACCTAAAATGTTCCATTTCACTGCTCACGTAGCCTGCCTGAGATCAGGTGTATCACACTTCCATTCAAATGGTCACTAATGGAATCTTGAAGACAATGCAGAAATGGTTTATGTGGGGTGGTGGGGATAAATTATGGGACGGTCGAAGATCAGGGAGTCCTATTGTGTAGTGTCAATCGTTAAATTATATTTATTTCGGATATTCACACCGTCCCGAAATTGATAGAATGGAAACCTCTGCAAACGAATGCACTAGAATCCGCACATTTATCGTGATGCAATGGCGTCCATAAAAACAGACGTCCAGCAAAGGTTCCGAACGTATTCTGAATAATCACCTCATTTGCTCGCGAATTGCCGAAGGCGTGTGAGATACCGTTCGCTATCAGGCGAGCGCCTTCAAGCAGCGTACAATGTGTATAGACTCCTTAGAAGATACCCTAGGCGCTGTCACACTTTCACTAGGTTGTATCAATCAGCTTGATGATCGTCAGTTACTGTGTACCCATCAACAACACGGCGCATCAAGCGATCGTATTCACCACAAGAATATGATGCAACTACCTTGCTGGTCGTGATTTATATTGGCTGCGTAGATGTACCAGATCAGATCCCTCTTCAGAGACCACTGTTCTGTGAGCTTTATCTGTTTCGATGTAAGAGGGTGTATTGGGCAATTTAATCGGTTGAACACTAGCCGAAGGCAGCATGCACCGACAGTTGTCACGGGCTTATCTCGAGGGGAAACATGCCTCTCAAAAGCGCGATAACGCGCACAAATAAAGCTATCGCCCTTTCGTTTAGATTGAAGTGACTTTTACGTCTGAAAGCTCAAGAATGCCGGATCTAGCATCTTCGTCACATCACACAAATCTCTTGAATCAATCGCCAACACAGAAATATGAAAATACTCTTCAGCAACTTGCAGAGGAATACGGAGTAAGTAAATGTATCACCCTCGACTGCAACGGACTCTCTCTTCCACAAGTTTCGATAAGTCGAACTGCAACGTTCTATCACAAGACACATGAACTAGTGCTCAGGGCCACCATAATTGTTGATATGTTAGGAATTATCGTGAAGTGTACTTAACTCGATGGCTACCTCAATTCTGGTGGATTATTTGATGAGGTTGGTGATCGGATGGCCACAGCCCGATGAGAGAATGTGATTCCTCGCCACCTGGAGCAGTGGCAAAACGCTGGCAGCTTACCAAAGGGCAGACAGTAGAAAACATCGTCACATGTAGGCCTTCCAGTGGTCATTAAATGCAACAGATACTCGTAAACGAGTTCCAAGCAGTTCCTGATTTTCAACCCCGGCACCATCAAAGAAATGCATGAATGTGATGGCATAACTCCACGAACGATGCAGTTCCCTGAAGTCGTTTGGAAACAAAACAAACGAAAGTGTCTATCAAGAATTTAATCTCGCCACACGTTCTTCGCTGAATCAGACTCATTTTGATGTTTAAGTTTAGAAATTGAGGCTGTAAATCGAAGGCTTGCTTCAGTTGGGGCCAATAACGTCCACATACAGATAAAATCTTGGTTCCCCAATTGTATGTGGATGAAAACTTGACCTAACTTGCCTCAAATCCGCGCTTCATCATTCACTTCGCTGTTCTTCTAACACCTTCCACAGTTTTTCCCAATGTTTTTTTACCGCTGCGAATACCAACCAGACGTAACAGAATGAAGTGCTGTTTACACATATACATATGCTACTGGACAGATAGCGACGGGTAGTGGTTCGCCTACGTTAGCTAATTCGAAAATGACAGATAAAGAACACCATCTTTGTTCGCAGAGCCTTGCACCCTGACATATGAAACCAGAATATTCTGTCACTTGGATTGATTGGTACAAGCTGTTTTTGTTATCGCTTAATTTCGGTAACAGCGGATTATGTGACAGTTACTGAACACCATTTATTCGTCTTCTCACTGTTTTACTCAACCCTCACATTTTGTTGGTTGACTTGAGTCAGGGAAGTGGATCGGCGATCCCACAAGGTAATTTGATTGAACATCACGTGTGTGGAAACTCGGAAATGAGCGACTCAGATGCGATGTAAACCCCTCCGGGATACAAGGTGATAGAGGATCAGCCCGTGGATGACCCACTATCCTGCAAACTGAAAGAAGTGAGTCCTACTCTCTGAATACAACTGTTAACTGTGTGACCTACAAGAAACATTTATCAATATCTGAACAGAGGCGTTAGAGACAGTTTTTTGCGTAATTTCGCATATTACAGTCTGTGGGTGTATATAGAAAGGTTCAATGGACATTGTAAACTTACACATCAAAAACGGTAGCCACATAACCACACGCGCACACATCCCTGCACATCAATTAGCACGGCAACCTGATACTGACGAAGTCCTTTTGTAAGCAGATGGGTGGATTCCATTTGCTAATTAGCATTGCCTGCGTGAACCAGAGAATCGTTGGACTCCTTGCTACGCAACATACTCGAAAAGCTCTCTCCAGGCACATTTGGAGTCAGCATGTCAACAGGTACCGGGCGATCGATGACGTTGGTTCTCTGTCAGTTGTCACATTTTGATTGGAGTCCGGCATTGTAGGATTCATGAGCGTTTTGCGAACCCAAACTGGATTGCCTTCGCTCACCACATCGCGCAAATGCGCTGCTCATGTAAGTGGCCTGGCACCCACACGAGAATTCACAGATGATGTAAGATTTGGCCTTAAGGGGCTAGCTAACAGGCTCGTTTTCAGGTATTCAGTGTCAGACTAAATATATCCCGATAAGAATTTTTTCACACCGATCTGGAAGACACTAATCTGTTGTGTTCCGATATCAGAACAGAGAGAGTTAGAAGAGTAATTTCAAGTGCAGCTGGGAAACCACAGACCATTACTATTGCGAGGCATGAATCACCTCCACACAAGTACGATGAAGGAAGAAACCGATCATCGACCGAAAATATTCTGCCAACGGCCTCAAGAAGACTTTCGCCAATTTTTGCCAGTGCACTGCTAACATACGAGTGAAGAGAATCGGTCAACGGCCATAATTGACCATTCATCCTAGGATGACAAAATGCAATAAATGAAACGTTTGATGAAATATGTGCAATCAAACCTTTGTAGTCCGCGTCCGAGATCGAACGAATCGCCCGGCCGATCTCGGCCACCTTTTCGACGTCCACAGGCATTAAAAAACAACGACCGTTTTCGTTGTTGGTACCCCTATACGTTCGAGCACCATGGGACAAAATGCACCACTATCATCTCATTAATGACTTGAACAAACCCAGCTGTCAGGCGATGACAACAAGTCATATTTGCTGTCCCCCTAAAATACCGGTTGCTCTACATCCCGACAACTCCACCGGCTACAGATTACTCATAGACATTAATACTGCGGCGACTGTAATCTAATGTGATCGTAAACAATTTGATCTACTTTTCTTTGCAAGAATCCAACTGTATGATCAAGGTTAACTCAATCCTCAACATGGTGTGTGTCTTCAGTTCAGCAAGATATTTTTAGTGGCTGCGAGTGTATATTTCATTCCCCATGTTGGTCTAATAATTGATGTTCAATATAAAAGGCATTTGGGAAACATGTCATCTTCGGTACTGAAGCGAAAAGTGGCAACAGAATTTCTGTCTGAAACTGGGTGCTTATACAGTTCACGGTGTTTCATGTTTGTCAAAGAATAGCCGCAACTTTGATATAGTTTTAACATCCTAAACAGTAAATTCTTGTGATGAGTTTGGCCATTGTCAGTATTTATCTAAATGACATATTTCTGAATGAAATTCGAAAGTGAAAGAAGACTCTCTAAGTGATGAGTAACACTTGCAGGTTGAGTGATTCAGTGCATCGGTTAGCCGGCTAATTAGTCAACGAAGTTGTGAGGCATGAAATTTCCCAACAGAGTAGTTGTCTTTTACTGGTGTGTAACAATGTTGGCTACTGCAGAATGTAGATGACCAACCTTGCCGAAACTGCCTTTGCCCAGTACTTTGATGAATTTGAAATCGGCGGCTCGCACAACATCGCGACATTTTGTTATACCGTTTGACCTGCTGCCAGAATTCTGATCAGTGTCAAAACGCTGTGCAAAAATGGAGGGAAATGTGGTATTTCAATGGAAGAAATCTTGAAGTAGAAGTCATTGAACTGAGTCCGTTTTTAACTCTGTAGAAATTGTGGTTTATGTTAAAGTAACATCACTATGAAACATGCTTGGAATTACTTTATTTATTTGCAGAATTAGCCGCCTAGATAGCCCAAACACTGGCTTAAAATAGTACGGCTTCGGATCATGAGGTGTGCGTACATTCTTATTATGGAGCATCCATATATCGCCTCAGGCTTACCGCGGCATATTGCCGACGTAAAACACAAACAAGCTCAGTCGACTAGAGAACGTAATAAAAGTCCAGTTAGGAAAAGTAGACTTTACGCGGCATAGCGAAATACGACTCACGAAATGGGTGGAAAACAATCTAGAACGCACAGCTTTTACAAATTCACAGTTGACGTTTTCCTCTGGTACAGAGGAACAGATGAGTTGTTCCATTACCAGTGTACTCCTGGATGAATTTCAAGAACTCAGGTAAGGCCAGCAGAAAGGAACAAATCGTTATTCCTCCTCAAATACTGAATGATTTCGTAGGGAAAGTGAGGCGCTTCCAACTCTAGTCACTACTACGGAGAAAATATTAATTATCCGGCTGCATAACCAACGAGTCCAAAAACATCGCTGGGAAACAAAAACTGTAGTCTGAGGCGTTAAGTGAACTTTTCTCACTCGCGCACTCTATTTATCGTTTCTTTCCTATTTTCTTTAATATTTCAGCAACACTCAAGAGATAAACCGCTAATGGGAATTTGGATGTTTTGCAATCATTCGTTCGTGCCGTAATTCTCGGGTTTCTCATTAAGGTGGAATTTAATATTCATGTGGGTACTTTGGCCAATGTATCCGTAAAGTCAAATAAAGTCGTATTCATGCCTTGACCTAATAAATATTATGGTAACTATGGAAACCGATATTATTGGTGAGGGCTTAGCAGTCACATTTACACAGTCTGTGCGCTCGTAAACACTGGCAAAAGTAGATACTCAGATAGGCCACTAGCTTGACAAATGAACGCTCATTGCGGAGGCAAGTTGCATACAGAGAGTACATAGAAGCGATAGTTAAATGAGTTCTGTTCAATCTGGATCAGCCAGCTCTATTTCTTGTTTACCTTTTGCACACCTCTAAATAATCAGTGCTGATTTCGGAAGGAATCAGAACCCAGCGAACTTTGAAAATAAAACTGAATTTCTCCAAGGCTTCTGTCGTCATCGGTACTCAGTTTCAGTGAGAAGACGAGGTATCCCGTATATGAAGTCAGCAATTTGAGATCACCATTGTTAACAAGATAAGTTTCATGTACCGACAGACAGTTGGAAAGAATAACAGAAAGATCTAGATGAAAAACAACACTTGGTGGTCAGATTAAAACCAACTTGGGCTCACGGTTGTCAAGCTGTGACAAAAAGTTTCAAAGTATTCTTAGTAATGAGCTATCGCTTGATCGCACTAACCCATATCCGAATGGTGGCGCGAGTGAGATGTTTGAGGAGTGATTTCCTGGGTTTCGACATATATAAGAAGCGTTTTAGTGGTGTAATCAATCTGTTTACAACCACTGATTTATTTACTACTTGGCAAGTAGTCGAAAGTAGTGAGTTTTGAGCCGTAGGAGATTTTGCCCGAGATGAATTTGTAAACAAGTAATATATTGTATGCCAACGTAACAAACAACAAAGGATTACCGGAACGTGATTAAGAACCTGTGAGTGATATAATTAAGATCTTAAACGAGCACACAATCTCCCCAGAGGTTTGTGCGCGTTTCAAAGGACAGTAGTTGACATAACATGATGCAATAGAACAATTACATTTCTTGGTTTAACTGCCCTTTTGCAGTCCGGTTTGTAATCTTTTTGCTGTGGATTTCCATCTTCCATCCAAGAGAAATCAATCCAACAGGAAGGAGGAACAAACACTAGCCTTAGACAACAAGCAAACAGACAAAGAACACTGTAATCGAATTCACTCTCCGTGTGAACTAATTGAAATTGTGTTTCGAATTGCATGTTTGTCACCACAGCTGTGTGGATCAGTGGGTAACGATCATGTTCTAAAGCTTTAAGTCACGTGAACCACGTACTTGAAGAAGTTTTTTTGGAAGTAAAATACTACCAAACTTCTGTCCATTACCGCTCCAGTATTTATTGCTGTAACAACTGAACGTGTTTTTATAATTGTTCAACAGTACAGACAACGACCGGCTCTATATGTGAGTGCACACCCAGCGCACGGATAAAAACAAGCTGCACGGAAAATGCCACCAGTAATTAACTCCTCTATGCACCAAAACACACAAAACTTCAGACGACCATTGTTTACTAACCGAATGCATGCAAACCCTTTCGGCAATATTAAGATAACCTCGAAAACCATGGTAACAAACACAGCGTGAGAAAAACGTTTTATTAAGCGAAGACTGTTGTGTAAAGTGAAACGTTAGGGCTCCGGCGAAAGAACAATCAACAGAGACTGGTCATCGTTTTCACTCTTAAATAGTACACATTCAACATGCTACTGAAAATTCGATGACAATTTGCGATAACATGATTCAAAAGTTCAGGTATTATGAACTGTATTAGAATATGCAAAAGTATACTGAGGATCGACTTAGGCTGATAACAGTGTTTGCAAGTCGTCCGACACACATAGATTGATTTAATCACCCCAGGACCCACAAGTTCGGCTTGTCATTGGTGTATCGATTCTGCATTTACATTGTGTACACTCGTAGAGAATTCAGTTTGCGAACAAATACGATTCTTATAGATTGCGTTACGCCCCTTATCCCACTCAGTTCGAACAGTACTCACATGTATTAATGCGATATACCAATTCACAATCACCTGATTAAAACCTGTATGATGCAAATGTTTTGCGTCGACCCACGCCTGCACCCTCAAGAAGTCGTTCTTCAGGATGAAGCAGGTTTTCAGAAAACAAAGCACATCCACCTGGACATGTTTAGATGGTATGTTAAACCTAACCTGAACAACGCAATAAGTCGCCTTCATCGCGGTACCCACATGTGGATAAAACAGTCAAATCGTCATCATCATCACCGTCACCATCCTCGTCACAGACAGCTTACATCAGTGGTTCAGATTGAGGCTTAAATGTCACACAACCAGGAGAAAAAAGTCAAACAGTCTGCAGGGAGAGAAGGGAAAAAAGAAGGGAGCGGATAATATGGCTGCAATACACCACGTAGGAGTCCACCAATGGAGTGATAAACCTAAAAACACAGCATGACGTGCCTCAGATTCTATGGAAAAAGTGTTACTTTATGGTAAGCTGTTGCGTTCATGAATGCAGCTTTTTATTCTTTCGTTTGACGAAATAACTGTCCTGATGGTCCAATCCGCTAAGGAAACCCAGCACTTTTATTTTCCCCATTCGCACTACTTACAGGCGTATGCTGGTTCCCAGGCCAGGATTGCCCTTTGAACCATGAAACGAAGGAAATAAACTAACGTTGTGCTATACAAGCCAACTTGTCAGTGTAGCAGTACGTATTAAACGAACGCCCTGTTGAGGAGCCGAGATAACAATTGGCAATTACCGCAAACCCGGTTGCAAATGAAGTTTCAAAAGATTCAATTCATATCTACTCTTGAAACCGCAGGCACAGCATGAACAGGCTACACCCAAAGAGGTGGAGACTTGGTAATATTTCATATACTACTCGCCCTTATTAATCGTCCAGTTTTTTGATAAGCAAACGGCAATGGGATTTCTTTAAAAGATCGAATAACGAAGGATTTTGTGTTCCTGAAAATTTTATAAACAGTTGTACTCAGAGACTGAAAAAAACTTGTTTTGTGATGTCTTTTACTGACGACATGGCATTCAAAGCTGCTCTTGTCATTGCCTTTCAAGTTTGAAGCAAACGGCTGTGACCTCGAATGCTTGGTATCTTTGTAGCATGAATTCAAGATGTAGTTCAACCGTGGTGCACCGTAGATTTACATCGTGCATATTACTAACTCTCTTAAACTCCGTAGATTGTGCTTCATTCACCTCTTATCAATGAGCGAAAATTACTTCATAACTCAACACCAGCTGAGCTGGATACACGGACGACAATCAGAAAATATCCCGCGTGCACAATTAGTGAATGTAACTGCTTCTAGTTAAGGTAACTTGGGCGGAGACCACCAAACATTTCAGGGTGTCACAACACAACTGTTTACTGGATATGAACAATCATACTACAGTTTGCCTGCAGTGTGCTGCGGTCCACCACCACGCATCGAAGAGATTTTTAACAATTATCTACATCCAAACATAATTAGTAAGAGTTGTGCAATCACATACCACGTTAGTTTATTGGAGCCAGATCAACAAAGGTCTCGAAGGCAGCACTTTCTACTTCTGTGAAGTGTAACTCTGAACTGAAACCGTGGACTTGTGGTGGAGGAAATCCAACCACTGAATAACAAGTCGATTATTTGCAGATGACACATAAGAAGAATTGTGCATGAAGTACAAAGGGAAATTTGGCTGAACAATCGGCGAGGTTTGGAAAGCGTGAGTGTTTACAGCTTTTCGCACATATGAACATAGATTTATTCGTGTTTGAACAAACAACACCGGAGACAACGTAAAAAGTTTTCCGAAGGGCTTCCGTCATTTGGTAGTCTGCAAGTTACTCTCAATGAAGGTCTCAGTAAAATGCGCACGCCAGCGTATTGTAAATTCAGAAAGCAGTTTGTTAAGCATTTTATTGAAAATAACCGTTGGTCCGCAATTATTTCAAACCTGTGCTAAGGACGTAATATTACATAGCTTATAATAAGTACAAAACCATATTAGACCTGCACATTTGACAGCAACAATATTGTTGAAGCCGATCATTAGTAAATAAAACACAAATTAATAAACAGTCAAAAGAAAAATATACGAAAGTCATGCGTATTTTTCTCCCGAAAACTGTAACCGTAACTTTTCAATGTGTGATTATTAGTACTCTAAGCCTTCTTTCAGGATGATAAAAGATATTCAGCATGCTTTGTGGAACATACCATCGGCTGCCTTCGAATATGTCAATTTGAGTGTGGCGTAGTTCATGTTTGTATTTGCCCAACTTTAAAAAGACCATTTGGCTTGATGGCAAGCGCTGCGACTATGTTTATTCCAAATTTATATTAATATTGTGTGTAAAGGAGATCTTCCATTTTTCAAAATGCATACCGTAACAAAACGTCCTAGGGGTTGAAACGAGAGTTAAAATTTACAAATATGGAAAATGAGTAAGTTATACCGTAATATTTTTGCTGCAATCGGTGGACTTATAAGTTGTTTGTACAAACTTATAACGACGTTATATTAATTCCTGAGTAAATAGTATTGGTTGTTTATCCATGCATCCAACAGTATGGTCAAGCAAATGATCGTATAGACGCCTAATCACAAGCAACTTTGCAGAATGCAATTTATACCGTAGCAGCATAACGATGGAAGCGTGTAAGAAAGTGACTCAAATATGATTGATTTAATGACCCAAGTTGAGTTCCAGAAATGAATTTGATTAATTTCAGAAGTGTTGGCGTGACTGATTAACGTTAGCACGACAGTGAAATAATTGGGCTTTATAAACCAGAGCAGAAACAGCGTTGAGGAATTAGTAGTGCGTAACCAACTTCGAAAAACGCGCAAATGCAGTGTTCTCCACCTTTCGCGAATTTGTGATAAAATACGAAGGACTGATGGAAATAAAAATAAAACCGATACAATTGCAACACGTGTAGTCCAAATATCAGCACGATTTCGGTTATGTCCCAGCCTGTACCAAAAAGTTAATCAACTCAACAAACCGGAATTATCATGTAAAATTCCAGTCGGTTCAGCTGAAAATTTTACTGCCAAGATGTATTGAGTTAGTATTTGTACGGACAGAAATTATTTTGCTCGCGTGATATGGCCGGCTAAAAATAATCTCTCTGTTGTCACTGCAAGCTTGTTATTTCGAATGCTCAACAGTACTGCCAGCTCTCTAGGACACAGTCTAAACATACTGGACAGTTGTCACAAGCGACATTGTAGCACGTTATTCTAAAATGTGTACATTACGGACTAAGTGGAAATATGTGATTACCCTATCTTTCCAGATCCAATTGGTGTGCGGATGAGTTTTCAACAGCTGTGAAACCATCACTTGGATTATCTGTTTGTTACCCGATCCTATCGGCTTGGCAATAGTTTGCTCACGCTAACCGAACTGATGTGAAGCACAGACAATGCTAATGTGCATCTAATTAACTTAATCAAACGGGTTTGCTGAGAACGAAAGTCCAAGTAAACCGAGCAAAATCCCCAGGTCGACAGTATGTACTTAGTGAATTCTATAAATTAGACCGAAAGAAACAAACAAACGAGGAACATGTCGCTTATTGTATGGACAACTGATATCGACAGTGAACAGTACATAGTCAGAGTGCGAGAACTTGGAATCATCCAACAGGTTATAGAGAGTTGAAGAGATGATATACATGCGTATGATGTAGAGAAAGTCGTAAAGATTTCTGAGACTTCAAAATGATCAGCTAAATAATTATTAAGAGAGTAAATGAGTACAAATGAATGTTTATGTTCGTAATAGCACAGTATGCAACTTTTCGTGATTAACAAGCACTGGTGTCAGAGGTCTTTTCGGCGAGACATTATGTGCAGTAGATAATTTAAAGATATCAAGATGTGCCGGACACATTCGCCAGAAAGTGAGGCCTTGTAGAACTGCTTGAAGGGTTTCGACGATGTTGATAAACCGGTCCGAATCAAAGTTGACCGTATCTACCTGGAGACGCTAGTGAAGGACAAGACGAGTAATCAAGACGAGTAATCATCAGTGCATGCGTTCAGAATGAAGGTTTTCCACCAATCCCACAATTGGTCCACTGCCCTAACCCAGTATGTTCACGTACCTGACTGGAATGCATGAGTGTGGAATTGGATGAAACTCTGAGCGGATTGTAAATTAAATGGTAACAATTTTGCAGCGGATCACGCTGCTCACCGAAGGAAACGTAGCACTGAAGAATCGCAAGTGAGCAACCTAGCCTATATGATGAAAAGGAGGACGGAATTAGTCATAACAAGTGATGGCGCAAGTCGTGCCGTTAAAAAACAACACGAACTGCCAGTTTTTTGGGGACTAAATATTAGGCTTTCCGGTTTGCACTATATAGCAACATGTGGTTGCTTTTTAACATACAGATCAATACGCGTCCAAATGCATTACAATCGCTAGGTCTGCTGTACGAAAATGTTGTTCGAATATGTGGAATATGTCAGATAATTGAAGGAACACCTTTATAATTGAGCGAGACTCACATCTGATTTGTATTCGTTAGCCTGAAAAAAAGAATAGACACACCAAGTGATTTATCGAAAATTGAATAATGAACATTAGCAGGCTGAAACCAAACGAATTCTTAGCAGTGTGAGGTGCAAGTCAAGTGGTTTACAGAAATTCCAACTATGGCGCTATATGTCATACTCAAGTCTCATCACATGGACTGATAAGTAATTACTGATTGTTTGACATAAATTGAACAATACTCATATCAGATGGCAGATTTCCGGTCAGACAGACTTCCACGCAACACTTCTCGGATATGAGCAGCAGACTCAAGTTTCACTCCTGAGTGAAGCTTCTCAACAACGCAAATCTAAATTCGCTTCTATACGTCAATGATCAAAACACTGCAACTTATTTTCGCACATTCAGAAATCAACCGATTTAGTACAGAAGGTAATTTGTGATAGCTGAAAACTGGCTTAAATATGCCACGAAAACATATCTTTGGGATGTTCGCTTATAAGCCAATTATAAAACCTTCAAAACCTCTCGCAAGCTACATTCCAACAAAACCACTGAACAATGACAACTATCAAATCTTCTGGCGACACGGTTTTAGCTCTAGGTTTGATTTACAGAAAGGAAATAGATCATCATCATCATCATAGACAGCATTCCATTAGTGGGTCACACGAATGCTTAACTGCCACAAAACTATGAAGAACAGAAGCATACCTTGTTTAGGATGAGGACGAAAGAAAGAAGGGGATAGGAAGGGACCTTAACAGTATAAAATAGCCATTTCTACATTCGAACACTCAACATCAAAGTAACTACACCTCGTGAACAAGCAACCGAGTTTAAAATGAAAGTAAGGCGTCATCAGTAAGACAGCTTCCTTACGGTTTTCATTGTCCCGCTTCATTAAATGTACTCACTTCACAGACAACTCAACCAAACAATGATAACATTCACGACACTGAGCTCCATTAGCCACTACCTCACCTAACGCATCTAACCATCGACTACGAAAGTCACGAGATCCCCAGCCTGAGAGGCGCACCCGATCTACGGTGAACAACCCCTTTGTGAACGATTTACCTTCTCTACGCCAGGTCACCATCTGCCCACCTTCCACCTTGCACAATCGGTCGCACCGTTGGCGGAGTGCTCGGTGTGGTAGGCGACTAGCTGGTATCCTTAGTACATGGCCTAACCATCTAAGTCTGCATATGTAAGGAGTGAACAAAAGAACTCGTTTAACAATCAGTGCCAAACACCCGCGTCTTGACCGCTTTGTTGCTTAATCGCTGGTGCCACCCAATACGACCGACTGAACACAAATACCGGTGGTCAAATACCGGAAGACAGTTGATGTATTCTGTCCTGCGCAGCCAATTTTCTCTTCCGTAAGGTAATACAGCCCTCACTGGTGTCTTATACCCGCGACCCCTAAGCTCTCTGTTGTCAAAGATGTACAGGATTATCGAATACCGTTCTAGCCTTAGAGATACGTGCTCCTGTCTCATTTCCTACACCTCCACCGTCGCTGATGCAGCTTCCCAGGTATACAAACGGATTAACAACCTTCACGACTTCCTTATACAACAATCTACGTAATCAAAGCGACCTGCTGCATAAAAACAGTGATCTCTTCTGCAGCCACCAGAGAACCATAAACGCTGTATTTTGTAAAGACCGGTGTTTGTGGTGACAGGGCTAAAAAAATTGGACTTGAAAACAAACACTTCATTGTAAGTCAAGTATCCGAGACGATCACTTTGAAGTAACGGTAAACAAGGTCAGAGGTGTCCGTTAGGAACGAAGAAAGTAAACAAAATTGGTAAGCGTTTAATATGCAGTTGACCTCGATTCGAGGGTTGTATGCCCTTTCTGACACATTTCGATTACAACACTCCTAAGGAAGACTACTCGAGGTGGTTAATACGCCACGTACTACAACTTGCTCGTAACGTTGTGTTATTCTCAGTCCATTTATCAACAACATGTTAAACACAACGCCCAAAATGTTTGGCTTCACTCGTACTAAATTTGATGCGGATATCTTACAAGTTGGTGAACATTTGTATGGTGAACAGATCAGTGTTATGTTAAAAGAGCTACACTGTTTCGAAAACGATGGAAATCGCAATCAGCTTTTAGGCACGGTTTTTTCACGAAATAATATCAATGCTTTGGGCAGATATAAAAGCGTTCATAACCATGAGGATGTAAGAGGCATGTGCCCCGAGTGAGCTGAATTTTTGTGGAACATAACTGACCAGCTGCGTCTGTGAACTTATGAGCCCGAACTAAACTGGAATCATCCTACACGACGTCCTGGTTATCGACGAAAGCTTCAGTCGATCCAGCACAATAGCTAGAAGCTTGGAGTGATAACAAAAAATAATCTATATTTATTTTGGCACAATTGTCACTGTACTAACCGTTCTCACGAAAACCGTAAGAGTGGACTGTACAGATTTATCCAACAATTCAACTAGTTGCCGGACACAGACGGTCAATAGTAATGATCCATCCCAACGAGCTTCTGGATATTTGAAGATAAGACATGCAAAATTTGCAACGACTTTTTTGTGCGGATGCTTTTCCAGTGTAATTGGGAACGCGGATTACACAACACTTCTTGTTTTAATAACACAAATAAATGCGGACGTTTTTGAGGCTATCCATAACTATCTATAAATCCTCTTCAAGGTTCTTCCGGCAAGTGCCAACTAACAACCACTGGCTGGTGGTTGTAACCAGAAGAGAGAACGTTCCGTTACACTTAATTCCTATCCCTAAACCATTCTGTTCCCCACTTCCATTCAACCCTGTCCTAACAAACCAAATACCGAAATCGGAAATTTGCTTCCCAGCATTCCAGATAATGAATCACAATCTTTAGAACAAGATAAACCGTATCAATCTTGTAAATGAGTTATTTTGGATTCTATTACCGCCGTAAAATATTTCAATTATTTTTCAGCGTTTGTGAAATCATACATCACTAATTTCGGTTATGTGACTCGCTTATGGTCTGTCTATTCATCAACTTAACCAGTCATTTAGCTATGAAACACTACAGTGAAGGTGAACTGGCAAAATTGAAATTTGGCAATCAAATAATTAAAGGTGAAAACGGTAGTGTTTTAATCAGGACAAGTCTCATTGAAACTGCTTCTGATGAATTAGGTACTCATCAATTTTCGAACGTCACCACTAGGCAATCACAACTATGAAAAAAACTGCAGTATCTGCTGGACAATATTTCTGGGCAGATCAGTCAACGTGGCAACACTAAGCTAAGAAAACCGCTGTGTGCTTGTAGCAATAAATCAAAAGCCATAATAACAGTAAAAACAGCTGCAACTAAGAAAGCAAGAGTGAGTGACTGAAAACAAACGTTCCACATTTCTTAACATAGTATCATAATTCCGCCGATAGATAGTGACAGTGAGCTAATATAGCCTGTCCAATTGTGCGTGCAACAGTAACTGATTCACAGGACAAAGCATAATGCGAAGACTCTCCTTTACGTAACATGGTTTTGTTCATCGTTTCACTGTATCTATTTTGAAAGTCTGGGCAAGCTAGAAACAAGACGGCAGCGGCTACCTAGTGCTAAACATGGAAACACATAATGGCGGAAACCAAGGCACGCTTTCTCTGACTCAAACGATTATCAGAATGCGTGGTGAGAGTATTTACGAATGACAGAGAGTTGCTATATTTTGCCATGAGCCTAATTTGGTCCGCCGTTCATCCATTAGCTACTGCGTAAAAATACGTCTATTTCCAGAAATTTATTAAACACGCTCATAAGCTAAAACCAATCGTCCTTTATCGATAATGCCCTGGCGAGTTGCTTTTTATTGCGTCTATGTTTCAATCACTGTCCGTTTTGTACAGTACGACAACAGTTAAATTTGGCACCGTCACGAGCTGCAAGCAGGTTAGTCAATCGACTGCGCATTAATTTCACTGAGATGTATCGGTATCGAGAGCTGGGCAACAAAACATCGACAGTTGGCTAGACGACGTTGCCCTTGGATCACTGAACAGAACACAAGAGAAGTGAACCACAGCCTACATCAAAACATTGAGAAATAAGATTCCAATCTTGGCAAACAAACGAACAGAAGTCTGATGTCACCATTTTACCTATTCCGTTACCCGAGATGGCAAAAGCTCCACAAATGTATCGAAGAAAAACTGTAAAAGCAAACTCCTAATTGAAACTTAAAACTTTAACGCAGAGATTACTTGTTGCCGATCAGAATTAGCTTGAAAAATTCTGTATAGCAATATAACAGCGTACATCCGCATCTAGCTCGAGTGATTGCTGCTCTCAAAAACACTGATGAAATACCATCCCCCTTATTGCGTCGCCCATTTTGCACCTTGAGTGTTAAAAATTGACTGCTAAATCGGAATTGCTATCATTGAACTTTCTTGATCGAAACTGCAGATGAACCCAGTACCCTGAAACCAATTATCAACTTAAAATACGTTCGGACTGATCATCATACCTTAACTACACTTTTACATTCACACCACAGTCATTTATCTGTTCAGTAAATTAGCAGCAAAATTCCTCCTCTCTCCGAACTGAAAGTGAGTTGTCTTAGTGCAGATGAAATTCAGCAATGCATTATTAGCTCAACAACAGATTAAACCATCGGTGTGAAGTTGTCAATTGCACTGTGAACAATAGAACCGCATTATTTTGACAGATCTATCACAGTTTGGAACAACACGGAACTGACAGAAAACTCGACTTCCCAAAGTAACGTGTGGAGAGCGAGCTCTTAATTACAAAGTATAAAGATAATATTGGGGAGTGATATCAGTTTTCAAGCTTAGTTGCTGACGAAGATGATGCACCTATGTGCTCACCGGACAAACTTTGGACTCTCACAAAGGAGCATTGTATGATGTGTTCATAACCTGCGAATTCGTTTGACCAAGTGTACATCTGCTGAGAAAGCAATCGCAAACGTAATGGCATCCCAGCCCATCGGAAAAGCTTTAACCAAGATTCCGCGAACGAAGTTGGCATTTCCAACGAGCTGCAAGAAGTTGGCCCGGCGACAGAGAGGAGTTGTGAAAATACGAAATACAAATTTGCAAAATTCTTTTACGGAAGGGTAGTTTTTGTCGTACTGAACACACTTCCGGAATAGAAGTCTTCATTATGACGATCATTCAGTTGGACACTCTTGTGTAATACTTTTAGTTGTGGGTCTTATCTTAACGATTTGAGGCTGAGATTTTCAAACTAGAAAAGCATACAAAATATCAGTCCGAGTATTTGCACTTAGTACCTATGTCAACGGAGACATCATTAGTGGGCACAATCGAGAATTTCTGAAATCCTTTCATTCCGTTGCGATTAGCAGTAGAGTTGTCGGAGAGATTGTAACAACGCAGTGAGTCCACGGAAGTGGTAAGGTCCGTGGATGCTTCAAACCCAATGCCCATAACGTCTCAGTCACAGCAGGGTTGGAGAAGAACAGAAATCGTCCGGAAAAGTAGGTATGACTGTATATAAGATCTGATCTGGCACAACGATCCTGTGCCAATGTGGACTGAGCGATCAGACACTGCATTGAGTTAATCCAACAAAATTAATTTTACCCCCGCCGAAGTAAAAACTGCAGCAAAGCGTGAAAGAAAAGAAAGATACTGGCTTGTACGCAAAAGAAATAGAGCCTGTGGGAGATCAGTAACTGACTTCGGCTGTCAAGCTGCGTCAATCTTCGTACCTTAACATTTTCACCTTCAGAGTGTACCAGCTCATATTAAATGAACTGAATAAGCCGCATGGCAAACAACGTTCCAATTTGCAAGCCAGCACGCCAGGAAAGCTCCAATTGCCACTTATCACGTCATAGGTGTAACGCGAATTGGAATCCGGTGCTATAGTGCGCAAATGTGTACCAAGTTGTACAAATATGGCTTATGTATCGCCAGCTCAACCGGCCAATCCACAGGTTCAAGTTGAACCCGTTTAAAACTCCCACAGCATATTTTCTCAGGAAGTATACAACAGATAATGGAATACCGGCCCTGCAGTTGTGTAGATTGTTATCCCGAAGTTATCCCGAAGTACAGAACGCAATTTCTTCGGAAAAGAAAAATAGAATTTCTTATAATTTTTTTACAAATAAAATTTTAATGTGCAACCATCATTTCTGTTAACGGTTTTTTCGTGTTTCTTCATTAAACTTCAACATTAGAAATACCCCGATTATACGTGTAATTTATATTTGGTTCTGCTAAGCGAGCCGCCCGAAAAGGGTGACGTACTTGAAACGACCATAACCACTGCAAAACATTCATGGTGATTTCGTTTTGTTTCATGAGACATACACGTCATCAACCAAAATTCAGAACTGAACAGTCTCAGGGAACAGATGATTGCGTCAAGGTCTACATCCAGTTGATTACTCCTGTTGTGTTCAGCTGAACGAAGTTTCAAGTGTTGTTCGGTTTCACGTTTCAGCAAATAGGCAACGACCACGGGAAGGCGTAAAAGTGTAATGCAAACTTCACTTGTTTGAGAAGTATAATCGAGTGTCCCATAAGACTTACGATTGCCTCTAGTGCTCAATTTACTGCATATTCGGAATAATAACGTACAAGTTTACGGCGCATCCCTTTCCGGTGGGACGTAACATACGCCGAAACACTTGGGACTGAATCGAAACACCTCTGATGTGGGAAGAGTGGGGACAATTGCACTGTTAACCGACTGATTGATTTGTGTGCGCACGATTTGTTCACATGCCGCCAGTACTAGCGCTGAAAGCCGATGTGGAGTGCAATGTATAAAAAGGGGACATTGTTCGTCTTTACTCTTTTCTGTAGAAATAATGAAGATCAACCGCAACGTCAATCAGGACTAATCTTCCTTTTACTGGAATGTACATGGGAGCTACATTCTCAAAGATTGCATTGAAAGGAAGAAATTTCCGAAGTGCTATTGGCAACCTCACTCTATCCTCAGAATATAACGGAGAACACTAAAAGTCTACCCTGCTATAAATACCACGATACTGTAACACTCAGGTGTAGTTTGTTGAAACGAAGCCATATAGAAGAGAAATTAGCTGCAAAGCAATCACAACATCATCTTAACAAAGCCAGATAAGGAAGCTGGAGTAGTTTTACTGGACAAAGCAGACTATATTGACAAGATGCGTCATATTTTGTCTGACCAATCAAAGGTCAGAAAGATGAAATCGGAGAGATATAAGACAACATCGGTTGAGAAGAGTCTACCCAAACTAATTCATCAGATGAAGCAGACTGACCTGATTGATGCAGTTATTTTTGAAAAGACCAGACCGACTGGTACGATCATTCCAAGACTGTATGGACTCCCCAAAGTTCACAAGAATGGGCTGCCATTACGTCCAATTCTTGACATGAACAATTCACCTTGTCACAGTTTAGCCAGATGATTAGTTCAAAGACTTAAACCAGTCAGAGCAAGAATAACTCCATTTGGCCTGAAAGATACATTTCAGTTCGTGGACTCTGTTGACTATTTGAACACTATAAATCACCACATTATTTCCCTAGATGTCACGTCGTTATTCACAAACGTGCCGCTTATGGGAACAGTAGAGTACTTATGTGAATACACAAAAGAGAATCAGATAGAAATTGGTATTCCGGTAAAAAAAAATCTGAAGGAATTGTTATTGTTCTGTACACACAACGTCCAATTCCAGTTCAACGGTGAGATATATACAGAGAAAGATGGAGTAGCTATGAGGTTCCCGCTAGGCCCGTTGTTGGAAGACGTATTTATGGTTAAAGTGGAACTTAATCAGTTAGGACCCACAATTTCCGAGCTGCCGTTCTATAGACGCTATTTAAATGACATGGTCGGCGTGATCAAAGCCTCCACTGATGCACAAGGCCTTTTACTGGTATTTAATCGTGCATACCCGAATATACAATTATCTCTGGAGGATGAGAAATATGATAGGTTGTCCTTCCTTGATGTTTCATCGTACTGCAGACTGGATGGTTCCATACAAAGATCCGTTCACAGGAAAACGACGTGGAAGGGAACAGTACACCAACTTCTTAAACTTTGTTCTACTAAAAGGAAAACGTAATTTGCTTGGCTGTTTACCGATAAAGCGAGGATATGCACGGCAGATACCATAGACAACGAATTCGGGAGATACTGATTTAGAATGGATATCCAGAGATTCATAGAAAGGAATATGAAATGTAAAGATACTCAGCCAGATATAGAAACAGTAGAGAAAAAGCCTATTTTTACCAGCCTGACATTTGAAGGCGACGCAGCTAGTGAACTGATCAGTCGCAGGCTGATAAATGCTTTGGTCAATACCTCCAATGCTGCACAGATAATCATCTCATTTAAGAGCCGACCGGTATGGGTGTCACATCTGAAAGATAAGTTACCGAAGCTTCCTTGTTCATTCTGTATTTATTCTCTCGCCTGCCGTTGTCAACCAGGTTAACTTGGGAAAACTACTCGACGATTATCAGACAGGATTCGTGAGCACTTTCCGAAATGTCTACGTAATGGTATTAAGGAACCAATCTCGAGTGCTATCGGATCGCAGCTGATCGACGCGGGTCATCAGATCACGCCCGGCACAGCGTTCGAAATTATTTACAGATTATCCGACGCCCACTCCCGATTTGTCAGGGCGAAAGTGTTATCGACGGCAGAGGCGATCGCTATCAAACTCTACAACCCCCAACTGTGCACTCAAAAGAAATCCATACAGGCCCTACATTTCCTGTGGTCAACTATGTGTAAACCGCCTGAAACCCAGTGGCCCCGTAACTCGATTAACATGTTATCACACACCGGTCGGAAATACAGCACATTCATACACACTTCTGATGAATCCCTTGTAATTGTATATACCTGGTGAGAATGACCGAAAACAGCTGTTTGCAACCTTGACTTCTTGTGAATACTCTGAGTATAATGAAGAAACGGAATACTGAATCTATTAATTAAAAACTGAGCACATGAACTAAAGTGTTATCGGTCTGCATGATGCACTATGATGTGGAAAAGCCTCATTAACGACTCTTTTGAGACTGTATGGTAAGATACAATTCAATCTCGTAGTATCCTTCAGAGCAACATACGTAGAATATCATAAGGAGATCGACAAGTTGTAATGGCCAAAATAATACATTTAAGATCGCTGGCGAATTTCTTGTAAATTAGTGGGAAACAAACCGAGTTTACCATATCTCAAGTTTTAAGTTGCTGCCAGACCAATGAGAAATCTAAAGCGTAATGCCCAGAACAAATCTGTTCGCAAATTTTACTTCTCCAGGCAAGCAAACAACCATAGGTATTAGTATTGTTGTATCGGCTAACATTATGTGACGAAGGACAACTGTGACTAACCATATCACTTGTTTTATGGGCGGTCTGAAGAAACAAAGTTTGGTGTTAACTTTAAGGTAATCAGTTATCTAACTGGTAGGTTCATTTATAGGTGTCTGACATGTCAATAGGTACAGTCTCTGAATTTTTATTGGCGAATTTGGCGACAACTCTATTCACAGAGGACAAATAAGTTACATTTATATTTTTTTCCAAGGTATAGATTGTGCTTACTGAAACAAATATTTTGTAGGTTAATGAGTGCATTCGTACAATGGTGAAACGTTGTTCAGGAAAGTTGAGCGTGTCAACAGTACAGATTCGAATTCAAAATCTTGCATCGAATTTTGACCTAAAAGAGCAGTAATGTATCTCACCGCATACTGAGATGCCAACTCGGCAAACGACGGCGCATTGTTCTCAGATGCACAAGGAATTGAATAGAATTCTCCTTCTTCCTGACTCAACAGCTTAAACCAGCATTCCGTGGGTTTCAGTGAAAGTTCCGTTATCCCAAAAGATAATGCTCCCATAAAATCATCACGTGACGTTCGATCCCAATCCCATACGGCAATGTGTAGGCGTTTTGACTCGTCTTCCGGTTGAAGATTTCTGCAAACAAAACAGTGGTGATACAACTATCAATGAAGTAAAATCAAACCAATAATGCAGAGACTGTCATCAGCAAACTAATATTAAAGACGCAATGCATGATGAAAATGACCAGGGCTACCAGTTTTGATCTACAATTAGATAAGCAGCTTACTTCTAGTTGGCTGCTTACTAAAGTCGAGCTCGAACAAGCGCATATCAGCTCCATATACAACCGTTCCCATGCTAAAAAAATGAAGCAGTGTGAAGAACATTTCTTTTAAAAATATGCTTAGCTTAGAGAGATCCAGTTAACGGCACGAGTGTGCAATACAACAAGAAACTCGCCTTTGAAAGTGGAATCCGTCGCCCAAACCTTAATTACCGGCCAACTTTCTACTCAAGTCAAAAGACCGTTGTTCATTATAAGCTAGGCCGATATTCCATTGAATGTATTTTCAGACTCCCATTTTTCTCATACAAATTGGTTGACTCGTAACAGCATCTTTCGTTTATCTTGTACTCAGGAAACATACCATACACATATCAAAATGCACGTGTTGTTTCCGTTGGTTTATGTGGCCTCACTAGTCATCTTGCTTCCAAGGCATATGCACTACTGGCAAGTTCTAACGACAGCAAAGCTCGAATCCACTGTTTCTTTCTGAAAAAGACTAGTCTGTATGTGTGCGAAGGCTGTAATTGTAAGGTCGAACTTAACTAACTGTCTGATTACTCACCCGTAATCTTTCATGTTGTGTTTGCTGGTCTTGTCACCAAGGATATCTGAGCGGTCAATTTTAGCGTACACCAAAATACGGTGGGGGTCTACTTAAAAGATATGAGGAAATTACGTTTTTCTGTGCTCACGACCTGTGGGGGGCGTTCGAATGGCACACCGGCAGTTGTCCACTAAACAGTCGTCTACTATCCACTGGACTAACCAACTGCATTACCGTCTTCATACAACCGAAATCACGGTTGATGTTTGTTAGTTTGCAGGGTAATCAAATGTTTCGGAAGTACATAAATCAGGTACGTCATGTACGTTCTTGCAACTCCAATGGGTCAAACATATGGCTTCGAGTGTCTTCATTTTGAGAACTAATTCATCTGAGACTAACAAAACGCAAGGTTGCGAGGAAGAGCCTAATTTAAACCGGGTGGTGTTATAGAACTTTAACCTGATGAAGATCAGTATAAATCGGTTTTCTAATTTGCTGGTTGGAACTTTTCAGGCGCTAGTGATTTCGTAAACATGCGATCCCCGCTAACTATGTTACTTCGTCGATAAAGTGATGTTAAACCCAGTGTAAGACTGCAACGGGGCTTTAATAAAATTATACGTGGACCGTTTAAGTGTTGCGACTTGAACACCACTCACGCGTGGATTCACCTGTCAACTTAGACCAACTGTTTTCGTTGGTTCACTTCAGGCGGGATTTTTCAGTACTTTGTGTTAATTGAAACTGTTACTTGTTCGAAAACCCACGGTGTTCAGTTAGAAGCTGATGACGATAGGGTTACAGCCAAAGATTGTTCACGAGCCTACCTCGACTGTCTAGGAGCTTGAGACTATTGGTTCTGAACCCACAACTATAGCTATACAATGTCCAAAAGTCCTGTCGACCAACAGGTTTGGCGTGCCAAGTATTCAATCCTAAATCCTATGCACGGCAGCACCCGATAAAATATTTCTAAAAACGTACAACAAACATACTTATGCTACAAAGGTTAAACAATAAGCATCCACAAAAGCATTGTTACTGAGCGTATGCAAGCGGTTTTCAGACTTCTGACAGTTTTGATACAAATATTTTTTTAAGAAAGTAAATCTCCTTCTGTTAAGTTATGGATATATCACTATCGTTCGGTCAAACAAAAACTTCAGAGCTTTGGATAAATTGAGGGATTTATCTTTTCGACTGATACGTATAAAGGGCCCATTGTCAGACAAACACAACTTGAGTAATAAGCTGTTCAGCACCGACTTTCTACAAACGGTTTTTTCAAGAAACTGTTACAAACACCCAATCATGAGACATTCGCAGTGTAGTGATCAATTCATGAGAGTGCACGCAATAATTACTAGATGACAGTGTACTGATGCATGATTTGCCCTTCATTGATTGCCTGTTGGAGTGGAAGCACTATGTGTCCAAGGTGATTTTACCACTTGGAAAACGATAACTGAACTACCAAGTTTCTCCAACTGTATGGCACAATAAGTACGATTTTCTTTAGCACGTGTACAATGCTGTTCCACCAGTTGAGTGATAGACTAGTTCGTTATGTATCCACAAAAATCGAAAATATGAGTAACAGAACAAACTTTGATGGTTTTTCAGCCTTAAGTAGACCTCAGTAATCACATTATCCCTGCGAACATAATTGCTGTCTTTTGCCCATAAATTAACGCAATTCAAAGGCTACATAATCTAAAGATTTTCTCCTAACAACATTACGCTTTCATCTGGTTTCCTGATCTATGTTTACCATACCTTGATCTATTTTGATCCGTATTTCAAAATGATGAGTTGTGCGATGTTTGCCACTGTCAGTGAGCGTAAATTGCGATGCTCATCTTTTGTCTTTATCTGTAACGATCTTCTTCACCAGCTCCCTATTTGTTCGTGCTTGTTCATATCCAGAGTTACGATCGCTTCAGATACACCTATCATTCCAGTGTTATCTACGATTAACACTAAGTTACTTCGCCGTACTACCGTTAGTCGACTAAAAGAAGTATCCGACTTTTGATATTATGTGATGTACACGTACGAAACTCTCCCACGACCGGGAGCGATGCACAGACGCTATGTGGCCCTCGACCGATTGCAGTTAGCCCTCACACGACAGTAAAGGTTACATCGGTCATATTAGGGTTTACCGGTAACACGTCTTACACGAACGGAATTAGAACCTCACGTCCCTCTCAGTGCGAACCGGTGAGAACGTTTACCAGAACGCAAAACCAAGATCAACCATGAGCGTTCCTCGCCTTGCAAAAAACAAAACCTAAAACCATCACAAGTCCTTAGAATGTTCGACACTAGGTTCGAAAAGCTCATGAGAGTTACTGAGAATTACTCTGCTCCACCTGAAGAGAGAACAATTAGTAGAATCTGGCAATAGGCACAACCCACAAGCGGGTTAAAAATAGATTCTAGATGATGATGTGATTTTATTCTTAATAAACAGTAACATATCACGTTTGGATCAAAACCTGATGACGAAACACTGAAATGCTTCCGAATAGCAGAAAGAAACTGGTCAGCAAAACTGCTTCCTCAAGTTGGACAGATGGGGCTTACGAGCAAACAGGACCAAATGAACAGTCAAAGTTGGGCTTGCCAGTTGTGTTTATTAGTTAATATCGTCAAGCCTGTATTGTTGGATAGGAATAATGGTGTAAACGCCCACCTCATTCTATATAGGCGTAAGTTTTGTTCCAAAATGCGGACAAGCGAGCATCCTTTCACGTTTGTTACATCTCACGAATAACCGTCAATTCTGTCCATTGTTCACAATGGGCACTACCTACAGTCTTGCTTATTCATTGTTCTGGCAAACAATAGTCGCAAGTGATAACGACCTAAGTGATAACAGCGAGCAGTGTTCATTGGGAGCAAATAAGCCAAAGGGAAAATGTATGCTCCATCAAGTGAACGACAAAGTTCCCGTTATAGTTAGTCATACTGAAAATGTTTCAGGACCGTTGAATAGTTGCATTAGTACTAATAACAGTATTGAATCAACGAAATTTTGAGTAGCCCAACCCCACGAAATAGCTAACAGATCAATTAAACGGAGTGTTATCAGCCATTGCATTCCACGCATTTCACTACCACGTGGTTAAACCAACGAAATGCGCCTAACTTGTACACGAGTGTACTGCATATGAACCAGCAGTGTTCCAAAGACTACTGGAAGGAAGGAACAGCCCTAATCTCCTACAAATAATTACAACAAATTGAATGCTAACGCTGATAAAAATGATGAAAAACGTTAAAAAGGCAGCTCAAACTGACTTAATCGTATGTGCTCACAAGCTGTTACATGTGGGAGATAGACTTGTACTCGCGCGCTTCTGTCGTCGTGTTCGTCGGCAAAAAACTGTTATATAGTTCATTGGGGAAAACAGTGAATGAAAGTAAACAAAAGGAAATCTAGATGCAGTCACTGATAAGTAATCACATCGTCAACAAACAGTGGAACACACTGAAACAACGTTCCATCAAATATGCACCCACAACTACTTGTGGGACTGGCCTGGAAGGATGACTGGGAATCTTCTGTGAGGGCCCATCCCTCATGTAAGTGCCGATCACGTCGAAGTTAATAACTCCAAACCGACCCAGCCGTCAGCACAAAGGTGTGCAGTGTGTTCCGAAGTGAACAAAGCTAAATTGTGAGGTATTTCTGTCGAAATAACCTATCATTCCATACATAAATTTCAGTAAAGGTCTCCTACGGAGTTCATTTTGGTTTAGTTGGAATAAACTTTCCAGTGGATGACCGGAAACTTGGGTGAACAGTTTTAAGTGACAAGTCCATATGTTCGTTTCCAGCTGTGGGTTTATGCAAGCGATTACAACGGAAAAGTAATCAACATGGAAGTTTCGACAGATGTTTCCCGAGTTGCAGACATTTCAGCTTTTTGGGTATGGCTGCACAAACTGTCGACAGACTTCAGTTGTCTATCACTAGAGTTTATAAGTCTCATTCACATACTCAAGTGAGCAGTTTAGTGCCAACAATGATGATCTGAACAATTTTGTCGGCCAGTAAGCGTGGTCTTACATTTTTAGACGTTATGTGGCAGTGGACGACTGGTGTAGACAGTTCAGGTCGTTTTGTAGGGTTTCACATCTTCCGCTGATTCTATCAACTCGCTAGGGTTTCACATCATCTGTTTAAATCAGCATCAGCGTAATTCAAAGATGGAAAGAATGAACAGCATGAGTTTTTAAGCCGACTTTCACTGAACGCTGCTGTTGATGGGGAATTAGCCTGATGGATGTTTATTCACGTCGACTTTGAAGCTACGTGAAGTTGGATAATCCCTTAGACATCCGAGTAACTGTTCCTTGATGCCAAATGTGTAAGGTTTCCGTGGCAGGATGGATTTATCAACCCGGACAAAAGCTTAGGAATAATCAAATTAGGTCACTGGATTAGCAAATTATGTGCCGATAGCCCTCTTTTGAATCAGAAATAGCCGAGAGGTTTGTGATATTGTAGCGAGTTGATGATGATGTTGATTATGAGTCGTAATTCCAACCCGCAGCGCCCCCCGGTTTCCGTTCACACGTCGTGTGCACTTCTAACCGGTTTACGTGCGTGACCGGTGCCTTCTATCGGAGGGTTTTTCGCTTGCCATTCCTCGTCTGTTTGTCCGATTCCGTTGCGCGATGGCTCGTCCGGCTGCTCGTGCTGTCCGCCATCCACCCAGTGTTGGCCTTGACCGTATTCCAACATCGTGTCGAGATGTTCCTCTAAATGTTGGAAAAACTACGCCTCCGATCTGGCCGTCTGTCGTATTTCGCCTGCCCTGCCTCGCCCGTTGGTCCGATCCAGTCGAGCGATGACTCATCCGGTCGCGCACGTTGTTCTTGATTCGATCGCGGCAGGTTTTCGAACGTACCTCCCCCCCCCACGTTGAGGCATTCGGCCGAGCGTTCGAAAACTCGCACCTCCGACCTGACAATCCACCACAATGTGGACACCCTGTACGATGCCAAGCTAATCTTTGGCATTAAATTCCAGATTTGCTAACTTAGAAAGAGAAAATGGCCCACCGTTGAGGTAAACGAAAACAACACTGAGTCCACTCCGCACCCACCTTTGAAACGATGTGCGGCAGTGAATTGTTTCCAGGCCTTCGATGGACTGCAACTGAAAAGGAAGACTGAAAAAAAGAACTGTTGGCGACTCCCGCCAATTCGGGAACGCAACTTTTCGGGATGCTCAGGGCCGGGTGTTGTATATGCAGATAGATCCCCTCATTTAATTCTGAGAGGTCACAATGATATTTGAGACAGCTGAGTTAAGTTGCCTCCTGTGCTCTCAAAAGAAGCTCATGAATGGCAGAAGTGCACACCGACGTACTGACTATACAGAATATTGGCCTTCTCTAAAAGGGTTTTGGTAATGAGATGCGAAACACACTTACAAAGGGTCCTGCGATTTCGTTGCAGAACAGCCTAAAAAAAATTTTGTCTTCAAGCAACATCGCGTTAATCGCAAGACATTTCTTACAACAGTCGTAGTGCTACTACTACTGCTAGCCAAGAGACGTAGTTCTGACGTACTCTTGAAAACGGTTAAATAGATTTGCAACACCCCGAAATTTCGTCTTCTTACGGAAGCAAACTTACTATGATACAACATCGTGGGTTCCCAAGAGAGTACTAGCAGGACCTTCGAACAAAACCGCTCAATCTATTGGAGTCAAATCAAACTGCCTAGATCAATTCTCGTGTGCCTGCAAAGCAAGTTATACAGACATAGTCGTAAGATGCTTTATATCCATGGTAAGAAAATGTGTATCCGAGGCAGATGTACGGTCAACCACAAGCCCCATCTCTGTCAATTTCCATGCATACCATAAATAGATCACATGTCTAATTTGTCCATAACATCCACTCAAGTTTATCCAAGCCATGGCTACTGATCTATTTGGGCTGTGAATATTTCCGAACACAAGCTCTCGTAAATCCTTCTCTGATCGTGACAACAGGTGTTCATTTCTTTGTTACCTTTTCTATTATGGACGTTGAAAATGAAACAACTGATGTCACTGATCATTCAGTGATTGAACGGACACGAGATGCTAGCGTGTACAGTACCGGTGGACAGTTGAGACTTTGGATCATACGGCTGGAATTCAAAACCCTATGATTGTCACTGCCCTAATCACAGAAACTCCCTAGCCGGTTTCTTTCAGATTGAAGCACTAGACGCCATTCTAGTTTTCATTAGAACTCGTCCGTAGCCTTCCTTTTTGCGACGAATGGGCAATCTGAGAACTACTCGGAAGTAAGTGTGGAGACGTTTGAATATGATAAGTTGACTAGTCCAACAGAAGAAGAATTGTGCAGTGGGCTGTACAGTTGTCTCATAAGAACATGGACAGTAGTTGGACCGTGGTCATGACACTTTGCAAAACAATAATGGGACAAACTGAATGGGCTAAATGGTTAATATTCATCGGAAGCATGCGACCGGTTTCACGACTGTTGTCAGCCATCGTGTACACATACTTGGTGAATCCAGAGGACACATCCACCATGTGGACAGCAGAATCTTAAATCTCGAAATCACCTAAATTTCTAAGATAGGCTGGGGTTCATCACATTTCTTGCTGTTGCCCTTGACAACAGCATCTGTCTATTGGGAATGTTCTAATCTAATAAATCCTGACAAAATTTGCATGAATTCCCACTCACCAATAAGTTCACATTAACTAAGCTGTGTATGAAGAGAACCAAGGCTAGATTTACAAAACAAAAAAATTATCTTACATAGTGAATGTCTCATCCCAAACCGGATCCAGACTGGACTTGACGGTCTTTGTTTTGTACTTTCGGTTCATTTCGTCATTCGGACCAAGTTTGATTTTTACATACGGATCGGACAATCCGTTCGGATCCATCGGAATAAGGTTTTTAGCCTCTTTGACTGCAGCGGTGGAAATGAAAAATGAGCAATACGTGCACGCGAAAGAACTGGAGTGGGGAGGGGCAATCATTTTAAGCATTGAGAGGGAGAGGGTTTATAAGATGTTAAAATTAACAGGTTCTTTCGACACCACGTTGAAATTACACACTGTGAGCTTAAGCTGGATGGCAGCTGGCAGCATCAGTTCGGTGAGGAATGAACCGTAGGTATCTGAAAAAGGACTACCTCCCACAAAACTTCCCGTAAACATGAAATAAACGATTGAGGATTATTCCTTTGAAATTACGGTTCAAACGAGCAGACTAATGTGCGGGTAGAACTTACTCTGAATTAAGTTCTATTCCTTCCACAACGTACTGTTTAACTCTGTGGTCAACGCTGACGCCTTCAAAATACCCAAATACTAAACGACTAGCATAACGCAAGGGTCAACCGAAGCTACATTCTTCGTGATTACATTTGTGACTTATTCAAACAGTTTAACAAATATGTATTTCTTCGCATGAATAATTGATATCAATCCCAATGTTTAGCCGATGTACCCATATACTGGTTTAATGTATTGGTTTGTAGCAGGCTGTTTCTCAATGCAGTTGTTTGCAATTGTCTCGGTTAACACCCAATGATGACCTACTAAAACTTTTTTGACACAAAAATACACAAGTGGGTGATATTCCGCCTCACGTAAAAACCTACGGACCAATGAAACAGATTGTGAACTTTCGCACGAAATTGTTGCTCGAAACTTTGTTTCGAATTTCCAAATGCAAGCTGGGAAGTTTAACAGCTTCCAAAATTTTTCCATCAACTTTCTAAGTACATTTATGAAAACAATCTCATTCATCAAACATAGATTAAAAAATTTTAATACAAGTAGATTCTGCGATGCTCGAAGCAATTAGCTCACCCTGACCCTCGGATAGTAATTAAAGGTCAATGACCGAATAACTAAACGCGAAATATGTCAAGCACGCTTCGGAAACCTCTTTATTGTCCATTGCAGGTAATAATTAAGGAGGGAAAATGTAAAACAATTCCAAACAATAAGGATACTACGTAACCTTTTGGCACTATCCGTGAGTTACTAGCTTCCCAATGTTACGTTAAGTGCACTTTTAGGCACGGAATAAAGCGAACCTTCTCTAACTAGGGAAAAATGAAATGTCCACAACCTGAGTTACATAAACGTTTAATTAACATGGGACCCATACCAACATTAACTCAGTGACCACATTAATATTTTCTGCTAGCCGTCTGATAATAAACGGTCCCAAACATCTTGCTATTCTCCCTCGGTCTAATGCAACAAAAATGGGACAAACTGGTTACAAAATAGCGTCTTGTTTGCTGCAGCATATCACTAAATCCCATCAACTTTCGCCTAACTGTAAGTCAGTAGCAAGCAATCTTCCATTGTTACTAACGACCGCAGAGCCGGGAGTCGTGTAAGAATGGAACAACTTAGTCAATATCACGTTATAACCGTCAACCTAACAAAACTGAACCTAAAGTAAAACTGCCGTGGCGCGCGGCATTGAAGAAAGAAGGAAAAACTGTGTGTACAACGGCGTCTCAGCAAATACCACCAACAATTATTTAGAGTATTAAAAGTGTTCCCGATCATGTTAGTAATAGTTCTAATTATACTTCCTTGCAAACTAGATGAATCACAATCGCGTTACAAATGGAACCTGGCATTCCTTGATAACATAAAAGAACGTCATTTAAAAGGGATACAAGTGTGGAAAATGTGGACTTCTGCTGGATTCGAACCACCAGTGGAAACAGCACATCCAAAAGGAACAGGTATTCTACAAGCTGAGCTACGAAGCCACGCCTGGAGCTCAGAAATTTCTTGGCGAGGACGTGTGCACATATTTTTCTATCGACAGTCCTCAAATGACGGCAGTTTCACCTCGTTCAATAATTTCGGAAAACGATTTTTCAGGTGTCAGTACATCAAAAATTATCATTTGAGCGTAATACAACCGAAAACCACAGCCAGAGTTCGTTCGTACTTAGATGAGCAATGTAACTTAATTGGGTCCACAAGCTACAAGCTTTTTGATAAAAACAGTCTGGTTAGTTACCTGGCTAAAACTAAGGTAGAAAAACTAACACAAAATAAACTTGTCAAAGACATTTCCATTCTAACATTAAATTGGAAAGCCTACCTGAGGAGATGTAGAACGTACATACAAACATACAACAGCAATCCCAAGGTACTTCTAATAGCTGCTCCAAGTTGCTAACAAAGCATGTTTCTCAAACTCAAAAAAAATGAATAAAAGACGGTAAAGCAGAACAAAAAATCAAACAATGCCAACAACCCTTTCTATACAGCGAACAGTGCATTTTTTGTTAGTTATTTTTACGTTGATGTGTTATTCATTTAATTAGTCAAAAAGGTGTGAAGTTTGGTGTATATGAAGGCTAAAACTATGAATATCACACCAATACTTTCACTAGCTCACTTCGATGTCTGGTTAAACCCCTAAGTTTCTCTGGTCAGCAACAGGTTAGACAATCAAAGCTTCATGATGACAACACAGCTCTCAGGTTGTCATGCAACTGACTCGTAGTGTTTCGGACTTCACTCAAATGCTTTGTCGTCAGACAAACCTGCTGCTTCAAAAACGCTGTCGGTGTGGAACAGGCAATTTTCCGCTACGTTCGTAAAGTATCTGAAGGCATCACATTGAGAAATTTAAGAACGATATTGTTCTAAATGCACCGAATGTTGACGACAACGATTCACTCATCATGACTCATTACATGCAAGCCTTGTTACTTTAAGGCAACTGCCTCTTGTATTACGGCAAAAATGCATTCAGCGTCAGTGAGCTCAGCTTAACCCAGTGAGAACCACCAGAACGAGCTGCAAGTAAAACTCATTCACCTTGGACGAATGTTGGCACATATAAAGCCAAATCATTACAATACGTCAGTAGTTATGTTACTTGATGGGGATAAACAGACTATACATTGTACAAAATGAATAAGATGAAACCATGTGCTGAGTAGAAATCCTTACCCAAGTATACCATCGACTATATTAGCTGGGAAATTCCCCTTTATAGTCTGCATGGAACATTCACTGCTCTCGCTGCAGTAAATTTATATGAACTAGAAAATCCTTTGAATTCGATTTCAGCTTTTGCGTTCACATAAAAACACCAGTAGGCCTCTTCCGAGAAGGGTTACATGCAGATGTGAGTTGTGTTCAATTCCAATCAACCAACCCATGACAATACATCAGATAAAAAAACTAACTACTGATTAGGTAAAGGGATGGATTAAAAACTTTGTGTGCAACAGTTATTTTTCCGCAAGCATCAATTTTAGGACCCTTGTTATTTATTCTCTATGTTCGTGAACTACCCTGTAAAGTCAAATCGCCCATGTTACTCTACGCCGATGACAAGGCTCTGGCAAGTTCTGCAGTATCTGGAAGATGTGATAACCTTTCAAGATGATTTGAAATGCTTATATCAGTGGTGCAAAGAAAACAGCTTACTGTTCAATGTCAATAAGCGTAAAGCCATGCACGTTCTCCATCAAAATTGTACTGACTATTACTTTGGCGACAGAAAGCTGCCTATATCAGTACGCGAAAGTGATCTCGAGACCGCAGTGGTAGACAGTTTGAGCATGTATAAAAACTGTGCTTCCATTGATAAGAAGACAAACAACAATTAACCTTCTAGGAAGAACCTACCTAAAAAATACTCCACACCCCATGTTATCCACTAGTACATTTCCCACTAAGTAAGCATGAAAGTCTAAGAGGTCACTCGTTGAAACTGAGTAATACAACAGGCAGGTTCCTTTGTAGATAGAACTGCCTCACAGTTACAGTCTGTTCACACTGGAAAGCGTTTCCCAACTCTGAGGTCACAGCTGAATCGGCTAACGGTTTTAAAGTGCTACTCCATTGGCACATATATGAGAGATAACCGACATTACAGGTTTCCCAACCGCTCTATTAGCTGTCTCACAAATCAACGACCGCGCACGTCTGGCCGAGTGTTGTTTCAGTGTTCGTTGCTGAAATGATGGTAATCACAAGCTTCACTGAACTTAACTTTTATTTAGTTCTACCCACTTTTTGTACATCTCTTTAAACTTTCAAACAAATTTTCTCAGCGACTAACAAAGAGACAGAAACACACAAGCAAGGATCTTTCTTCCTCTTGTAACGACCTATGAGCCTATAAACCGATAACATTTCCCCGGACCCTGAAAATGCGACCAGACGATGGTAAGCTACTGTTCGGTGAATCCACTCAAACTAACACCACAGTTTCACAGCATGTAATGTGGAGAATGATAACGACGGTCACTTCACTTTGGTGTCGTTGTTAATGACCTGAAGAAGTTTTTAGGTAACAAATGTGAGCGACAGCCACCTCCAATGAACATCCAATGAAACTTTAGATAAACTTTGCTCCAAATTTCCATGTTATTTCGGTGTAAACAAGATTTGAAGACACTTTAAGATAGTACTGCTTTTCAATTGCGTTGTGCTTGTCTGCAAAACCTTAACGGTAGCCAGTGATGTGAACTGCAAAATCGTTCAATAGTCATCTTTTGTCCAGTATGTGTATGAAAGATCATACAGACTGTATCGATCGATTTGGTTAGCACATCAGTTCTCTGATTGTTGCTAGTTGAACCACATGCAATTCCTGATACCTGCTCAACAATACTTGAGAGACAATGTGTAGCGAACAAGCTCGTTTTCAATGATTCATCATCAGGCTAAATACATCACATTTATATCACACATTTCACGGGAGAATCGTTAGGGGAGTATACGGGGGAACATGTGGGTAATGACGTCAATCAGTTCAATGTCACACTGCAATTATGTACCCACTTGAACAATGGGTCTTGACAGGCTAACCGGGTGGGGGGTTGGCCAGGGCAAATCCAGAGCCTGAACAAAACGTTTTTGGGTGCACAGGGGTGGGTTATACATTCGGATCCCAATAGCCTCTGCTGTAGACAGAATCCTACTCCTCACCGCTCTCGACCGGATGGCCTTAACTCGGTAGATTGGACGAAATGCGTCCTTTACGTTGACAGCGTGATTTGAATCTACCAGGTGTGATAGTATGGCGCTGCAGACAGACTTTGTTATACCACTGTTGAGCCAAGCTGGATGATGTTCCCGGATCCGTTCCGATAAGCGTCTAGTCGTGCGGCCAACATAACTGGTCCCACAGGAACAAGTAAATGAATATACACAAAACTTGAGAGCAAAACTTTTTGGATAAAGTCAGTACCTGTGTCCTGTCTAGTTCAAAACGAAGCACCGGGCACAGTTTGATAAGTAAACAATGGAGCTTCACTCAAGACAACCTTTTAATACGCCATCTGATTTTGCGCATGTGGGGGAATTGCTGTTTGGAGTGTCACACACTACAACTCAATTGTCACTTACCACTTATTACACCAAAGTTTAAATGATCTGGCGGACCATGACGTAATAGAATCTTGCTATATTTCATCATGTATTTAACGGTGAAAAAAGGTGACACTTACATTTGCCACTAGGCGCTGTGCTATCCTGTGTTTTTATCCTGCCTACAAATGTCTAGCGACTATTCCACCTATCGCTGATAGCACGATTACACTATACTCCTTCCGGAGGATTGATCTGACGTTTATTAACGGATCTCATAATGAATCAGTTTTTAACTGGTTCCCGTTGGTTCACTAATTTCTTTTGGGTTGGGAGGAGTAATGCTTACCTGACATCCCCGCCGTAAGGTATCTCGGCATCAACCGCACAGCATATCCGCTCAGGCCGTGGCAGATTTGAACCCAATTCCCTACCCCGCCAGATGTTCAATCTCCGCCATTCATAAATAAGGCCAACAATTGGACATTAGAGGGACCTGTGATTAAGTTGACAGGCCTGCATTCTAGAACCGTCTATCGAAGAAGGGTGTGTGCGAGAGGAAGGTGAACATCATGAAAGGAACTGAATGTCACACCCGGGAAGGGTTATGGCCTGAAACAGCATATCGCCGTCTTCTAGCATCCCCAGTGGAGTTCGAAAAGTTCGTTAAGCGTCCACCTTCCTGTTCAACTTTACAGTAGATGGAATAATAAAGTGCGCTCTGAAAGAATGTAAACGTAGCGGTATGAAGCTACCCTCAGACATTCGAATGAAATGTAGATCATGTAGACATCACTTTAATCTGTGAGAGCTCACACAGGTTTTAGACCATCTTAGGCAGACTCGCGGCCGCAATTTGTCAGGTTGATACGGAATTTGTACCTATTAGGCGTAAGGCGCTGCTGGAAGATTGTCAGGACTCTGTGGCTGCTATCGTCTTGATGGTTAACCGCTGGAAGTAGTTGGGAATTCCATGCGCATTGGGTGCTGTATCAGCGCTGGTAGAATGTCTGATAGACTTACAAATAGAATACCAGAAGTTCAGGTGGCGCCTGCTAACGTACGCCTTTTGTGGCGTCGATATGGTCTCAGTCTTTCTATAAAAGTCCGAGCGTACAATCCCACTGTAAGGGCGGTCGAACTATACAGCTGTGAAACCTGGTCCATCCACTTGAAGGAAGTCCGCAGGGAGATAGTTTTCCACCACTGACGTTTCCGGAAAATTCGTGCTATGCGGTGGGAACATGGTATCAGCAATGATGAAGTTCACCGAAGTGGATTTGGAACGAACAGGCTCTGTCGACCCCTGAGCAAACCGATCTCATCTCACAGGTTTCGTTGACTTGGCCACATCTTACGTATGCCAACTCATCGTTTGCGACACCGTGCCCGGTTGATTGTTCTGGAAACGCCAACGTACGACTTTGTTTCGGGGTACCACACTGACCTTTGTTCCAGTAAGGTGCTCCCGGCCTTCCAGTTGGGGTGCGAGGGACAGTGAGCTGCTCTGGTCAATTAGGCTGTTTGACAAATGTTAAGAAGTCAGTGGCGCTTGTGCTGTGAATCCCTGTGTGCAGTGGTGCGATTTCTTCTCTCTCACTAATACGCGTTTCTCCCTCTTTGCGTCACACAATGCCATTTACCTTCTCACGTTTGCTTCTCTATGTGGGCAGAATGGGGTATAAATCGGTGTGTAGTTTTAAGGCATAATCGATCCCGATGTGACAGCCAGACCGCAGTTCGCCCAGTCAGATTGCGTACAGTACTGTAATGGTGGAAGTATGTGGAGGGTTTTGGATGTTGGAGCAACTAACAGTGCCCAAACACCATGGGAGGTTACATCTTTATGTCTTACGATAAAGTGCTAACAAGACGAATTATTGTAGAAATAAAGAAGATATTAGAGGGGGGAAGATAATAAAAAAGCAAATGCTAGCGACGAAGCTACGGGTGATTCAGTAGAGTAGTCATTTCAAAATAATCCAATCATCTAGCTGCTTCTTGAATGCATCGACCGACGCTTCCAGAACAATTATCGCGGGCTCTACGTAATCTCTAAACATGAGTGCGGATATCTCACCAAGTTTCGGTTACTGAGCAGTGCACAGCGGAAGTAGCTGGGGACAGTCAACAGTGGAATTTGAAAGTAGTAAACAATGAGCCATAGAACTGTTGTGTACGGCTGCTGTGCACTGATCAGAGCGACGCTTGTAAATCTGGTGAAAGTTGCCGTATCCCTTAAGAGGAGGTGCGTTCCAGTAAAGGCACGGTTCGAGTTTGAACTAGCTTAAACTGTTAGTGAGGCATGAAGTGTGAAGTTGGTCGGAGCTAGTTGGTGTGATGTTCAAATCTGACATAATATGACATTCGTACCACACTTGCTAGGTGGCAGCCAGTTGGCTTGAAATATACGCTTGAAATATACGGGTGAATGACAGTAGCTTTATATATTCGACTTAAGCCGACTGTAGCGTGATCAATCGCGCTCAGTGAAGCACCAACTTGCGCAAGGTTCGAAAGCCAACCCCACAAGTGGCCGTGAAGGTCTGTAACCTTCTGTCTACTTTGTGAGTTGATCAGCCTTCTAGGTGGGATCCACACCCCGCGCAAAATTATAGAACTCAACAGTCGTAGTGTCGGGGATATCTCATTGGAAAGATCTGAGCATGATAGGTTGAAACCACCCAGAGTGGTGGCGTATAGTTCTAGGGCAGTACTGACCTGTCTAAAGACGTTGTGCAATTTCCTATTCTACACTCACGTTTCGCATGCAGCGAATGACGTGAGTGGTGACATGTGGCGAGTAGGATGTCACCATCATAATTAAACCAGCCCTAGGCCTGACCGGAAGGCACTGTGTCTCGAACGGCCACTCACCCGAGCAGTGACATGAAATATCTGGGAAGAATAAAACGCTACTGGGAAGGTTAATAAAATTATAACGGTGATAAAAAAATTAAACGGAAGAGCTGCAAATGGTCCGAATGTAGACAGGCCACCAACTACGATGCACTGTCAACCCAGATAACGCTTCTGGTCAGTGACCATGAGGACTCCAATCGGGTAAGCAACCTCTACTCACTTTACTCAATCAAACGGTCAGGGTTTTCATATTTCGTGACTACGCTTTTGTTTGACCACCACACGATTGTACCTAACCGTTGGTGGTCTCAGTATAATGCCCAGTACGGTAAACCCTCAGGCGGCATACGGAGCAAATGACCCGACTATCACAGGCTGTGCAACATGATTAGTTAACCAACTGACACCAGCGTTCCGAAATACACGCTGACGAACGGCTGTGTTGCCCACGCGATCAGTCCAGTTAATGTGATCTAGTTGGCGGAGACAACGTTTGTCGAACACAGCATATCTTCGTTGCAAACAGGCCCCATTTATCAAACACAGAGCAAAACAGAACGCACGCAAGTATTGTATACCATTCCTTTCAATAACTCGACGCCTTTTCGACACCATAGATGACGCAGACTGGCAAAGACAACTCGTGTCTTTGCTAGCTTCGCCGATATCTCATCAGCAATAGCACAAGTTGACGGGAGAGTGCTACCCAAGTGTGTGAAGGCGTCCACAGCCTCAAGTGAACTGTCTGTAGTAAAGAGGATAATGGTGGGAACGTCCGTCTAGGAGAGACATTTTACAACTTGGGGATACGAAGCACACCCTATACAAACCAGCCCGGTTGCTCATCTTGTTCAGCATGATCTGCATGTCCTCGGCAGAAGGTACAAGTAAGACAAAGTTATCCACATACACCCTGTCGACTAACCTAGCCCCAGGAGGAAGCTCAGCAGAAACTCGTTATACTCCTGGAGCGCATCTTCTAGAATGCCGTCAGTAACAAAATTGATTACGTGGAGGAAGATCGGATACTCCGAACACCACTGGAAGTGATGAATGCCCAAGACAGTTGTCTATTGACCCTCATGTCATCTGTGGAGTGGACAAAGATGCAAATATTTCCCTAAAACACTCTTGTAAGTCGGATAGTTTTAGAGAACATTACAAACAACTGAATTGAAAGCAGGCTTGAGGTCTAAACTGACTACGAACTTCGACTGTCTGTAAAGGTGTCGACATCCCAAGATCCGCCACAAAGTGAAAATGCGACGTGCTGACAGTTATGGACACAAACTTAGCAAGTGCCAGAAAAATAATATCTTTATTCAGAGCCACAGGCAATTCGGTTCTACTGTAGCTTGCTGTGCGTACTCTCCTGTTGATCACGTAATCATTAAGAGAGAGTGGCCAAGGAGATCCGTCTTGGATGAACCCACCAGGTGTTGGTCATGTAATATTGGTCGATATGTTTTCACTACATGAGCATTTTGTACCTTACACAAGAGGCAAAAGACAACATACATTAGCAAGTGGATAAATTTGTATGTATATCCTTCTTTAGGATAGTGGTCTTCCTCAGACTGGCAACGGATACATACTGGTCCAGGTCGACTCGTTCGGTATTGGCCGTGTCAGCTATCTTCGACCGTAATAGGGATGTAGCACTACTGATACCTCCGGTATCCTCTTTACCCTGACCGCACTCGTGGATAGAAGAGGTGAACCGGTAACAGACATCCCACGTTCAGATCATGGTGTACCTGCGTGGAGTAGGGAAATCTGATGCGAAGTTTTCAATATGGAGAACTTCTGAAATATAATGTACAACAGCTCTCTTGCGTGAAGCAGGATTATCAACAGTCTGGAGGGTTGGATGAACTTCAAATGCGCCGAAGGTAAGAAAAGACGTCCAGCCTCAAGAAGTTAAAACAATAAGGTGTGAAGAACAAAACAGCTTGCGTCTGCTCGGCTTATTCATTGGTCTCCTTTGTGAAGCGGATCCAGTTTTTATATTTATCAAACGCTTTCTGTCGCCCAGTTCAAAGTCCCATTCTAACTCAATTCTCAGTTATAATGAAGTCATCTCACGTGAAATGAACAACGGAAAAACTACTACAGATTGGTCACGGTAGTTGTTAACTAAGAAACGTGATCATACAACTGCGTCCACAATATGTTCGCGATTTATACTGTGAAAACTGTCAAACCATACGGGCATAAACATGGACAACGTTCATTTGCACCAATAAGGATATGCGTATCTAAAGTACACGGTTATTTGGTGAACATTCTGTTTTCTCCTATTCATGATGACACCATACTCGCATTTTAGTCTGTAACACTAGGACTAACAAGTTAACCAAACTGAAAGCAATTGGTTACACGAGCTGCGTCGGTGCCCAAATTTGACTTTAATGTAGTCGAGTGGCTAACAGGGGTGAATTATAAATTATAACCCCACGGCCTAGAAGAAAATTCTTGTTGTTGCAACGTTGTTGATTGTGTGAACAAATCTTCAACGACTGCGCAGTAGGTAGGAAGTAAAGTTTGCGAAGCTGTATGGTCATGTCGGATTTCAAGTTCGAGCAACCGAACTCAGTACATAAGACTGCATAACAACTTGTAGTCATGTATGACACTAATACCCCGGATTTACGTTGCACGGAAAATTCTTTACCTACAACAATCACAAAACCGAGAAGATATGAAAACATCTGGCACCACCTTATCGCCGACACCCGAATAAAGGTGCAGGGATAGTCTTCGTGGAAAAGTCGACCTAATTGTAGAACAGGACGGATATTCTGAGTAATTGGCCGTAATCTGGCAGTGCGCCAAACGAGAAAAACAAGCATAATACGAATGACGAAAACACCCTCAAAACTTTAGGAAACCTGAAGCAGAAAAGTATTAGTTAAGACCGATTAATTATTACACCCATAACGAGAAGTTACTGTCCAAAAACAGTGCAAAAAAAGAAATAGCCATTATGTTCCGTTCCTGATTTGCGCAACTAATTACAAGAGTTGCCACAAAAAATGTGCAAAGACACTGCAGTATAGTTGCTAATAGAAACTCCCGAGTTCGTCGCATTTTTCGAAAAGTGGATGAGGAACATGGGAGGGGGATTCTGAGGAATTACGATTTTGTTCGTAGGCAAGTCAGTTGAATGGGCCGTTGATTACATATGCAGATATATAGGATCTAGTGGTGTAAGGGTTGGCTCCGGAAAGATATGGTTAATTGGGGTATAATAGTACTCAAACGAAATGGACGTTCCCAAAAATGACGGGATGTGAAATGTAAAAAGGATGACGCGGTTATAGAAACACCTTCGGGTCCATCGATAGCAAGTAATTTCACGGCAACGTTAGAAAGAGCCACGCTCCTAGGTGTCATAAAACATAATATGTACAAGGAGTTCAAAGAGGTCGTCTTCTGCGCAACCAACTAGGTCGTAAATCTCGTGGCTCCGCTTCTTGTAGAGGAAGCCGTATATCCTGATCGCACTTTCATACTTGCGGTCTCGCCAAAGATAAACTAGCATCTCCCTTCAATGCTACAGTGAATCATCATGCAGGCAGCTTGGTTCAAGTGGACATTCACAAAATAGGAAAATGAAACCGCCAATAGGCACTGTTAATCGTCCTTGTCCAGAGGGAAAAATTCATTCGCAGCCTAACGCGCAAAGCCGTGGAGTGATTTGCTAGCAATCTGACTCACACTTAAATGAACTTAGTCAAGACAGAACGTCCGTCGCGTAAAACTTATAAGTAGTTATAAGGGTGTGACATGGTAAAGAGACAATATTCTGCTAGCAGAAGTGACCACTATACATGACCTTAAAATGCAAATGTAAGCGTGTAACTTGAAAAAAACAATGCGACTAAAACGGTTTACAACGAGGCGGAGAATCAACTGACTGAGATCCAACCTGGTCGCCCACGTATGTACAAACGTGTTGGTTTAATGCACAACCTTTCATACTTGATACTTAACGTGGTTTTGTGGAGTAAAGTATCAGGGCCACACAATCAAGCATTCTTTGTTGAATACAGATAAACGTCACCACTTACAGTTGATGAAACGCGAGCTGAAGTCTATTTTGATTAGAAACAAAATAGGAGCACTTCATTCTCTCTAGGCACTTGGTTTCACAAGAAGTGGGTCCCTGGCAGATCTACTTCTTGATTCATGATCTACCCCCAAACCTTTCTGCTTTTTTCGAGAGCGGTCAAAATTCGGTTAGGCGACGGAATACCGTGGGCTCATAAGAATTTTGTTCTGAATTTTCTATTGTCCTCTACTGTTCACCTTAATTGGCACAAGGACAAACTGTTAATTGGCCGATGTGATTACCAGTAATCTGTGATGGACAGTTCGCCGAGCAACACTTCACCTCTCATAAACCCATAGGGCTATTCAAGCACTGTCGTTTGAGGTAACCGAGACAAAACTAGGTGGGTACACTTGATTTACGCAAAAACGATTATGCCTCAACGGTACTTTATAGCCAGGTAGCAGTAACCGTTAACGCAACCGTCAGTACAGCACATTCAGAGAATTTGTAGGAAGCCTAACACTTTTGTAACAGCATCAATGTGTCCACCGCGAAAAAATGAATCTTATTTTGACCAACACGTCCCTCAGAAAATGAAAAACTATGGAGCTGTATTTTCCCAAGACAGCAGAACCACAGGTAGTCGTTTTGAGGCATTCGTGCTGAACATTCAGAAGCGTACACTTCTGAAAATCCTATACAATTTGAGTGAATCTTGCCAAGTGAGAAAGTGTCACTTGAATTGCACAACTGGATTTGCTTTCGTTTAGTTCACAGAGAGTGAGAGTGAAAACACAACTAAAAGATGAAGCTAACCTCCGGTTGGAGTATCACAATTAGTTCGTTTCATAAGTCCTTGTCACTCAATCATCAGTGGACTGAGAACAAAACTGGGCATGTACTTGAGAGATTTTGTTCGTCACAATATCCCTTATCCTTTGCATCCTTGACTTGGTCTGTTCGCACACGCACATTTCGAGGCCAAAACACAAGCAGAAGTAATGTTCTCCAAAATAGCTGTTCTCCCGTGTTTCACAAACGCTGTCCCTGTGTGGCGATATTTCAACAGGTGCCACTCTAATGGGTGTCAGTGATCATAACGGAGCTGTACCGGAACAACTTGTATCAGGGACTCTCTCTGCCATAAACATGGCAACTATTTATAGAAATGAAGACAATTAGGTCGACCGAATACCCTTTTAGTGCAAGGTTCAGATACGGACTGATATGCATCCTCGAACTAACATGAGCCATTCTATTCCAGTTTGAGGGTTTCCGCTTGTCGCCACTGGTGGGATGCATAACTTACATGCACGTAACGTTTAGAGTCACTGCAATGAGGTGCAATGAATTTCGTGGAGCTAACATCAATGTTCAGGGAATGCGCAAATATATTTCGAAATGGAACCTACCAATACATCTCTAAAATGACCATATCTTGTTTAAATATCAAGCATGCGGATAAATAAAAACTTCCCAAGTGAAAAACAAACTAGCCAGCAGTAAAATAGCAAACAAGGGACTCGAGTGCCAAATTCTTACACGGATTAACCCTGAGAGCACTTGAGAGTGACTGGGACTAAAGTAAACATTACCATCTACTCACTGAAATTTGCTATCCCAAATCAGTGCTCACAGTATAACATACGCGCTCAGTGGCAGATGTGACCAGCGTACCTTGAAATGTTTCTGCACTTCTGAAAAGATACAAAAGATCACAGTATGCAGAGCATGACTCGTGCGGGAGTGATGCAACTAGGACCGTGCCACATCGCCCAACATTATTCTTAGCCTAGAAAAAGTGGGACACCTCATGGGTAAGTATTAATACTTACCCATGCTGGGTTACCATAGCAGAGATATTTCAGTCTATTTGATTACCATACAAGAGGAGAGAATCTGAAAGAGTTATACGTTTTTCGTCACGAGTAGCTCGACACTTGAGATGAAATACCTATGGAAAATCTTCGTCATCGAGCGTTAAGATATTTATGCAAAAATTAGGGCGAAGTTGGATTACACTGTTTCCAGATTTGTAATTCTCACGTGGAACTTAGACTTCTGCTTTTTCAAGCTCAGAACTTGAGGTCCCTAGCTTTAATTTTTAAGTTCTCTGCTAAAACAGAAGAAAAAGCTGCTCCGTGTTCACATAAGTTACGAACGATGACATCGAAAAGAGAAGGCTGTCATTAGACTGGGGTTACCAAAACTATGACTATTATTGTCGCATTGGAAACAACATGAATATAACTTGGAAGTCGGATAAAAAAGAAAACAAACAAAGCCAGTGTTGCAAAAACACTCACTGTGAACCGTCAGTACTGAATCTTGGATTGAGAGTTTTACGTAAATCCTTCCGCGGCGTTCAGTGTGATCGACTCCACATAACCTCGGAACATTAGTTTCACAACGTTTATGTACGTTCATGTCGCAACCTAGATTTCCACACCAAAATGAACATTAGAACCTAAGGAACGTACTTTGGCATTTAATTCCCTGCTGCAGCAGACCATAAAGAAGGGACCCACAGTGGTCGCAAAAGGTGGGACTTGAGAATGTGTGTACCTGGAATTTATGGCATCTCGCGGACTGAAAATGTATAGCTTATGCGTAATAAATTACATCCCTACGTCGACTGTTGGGCCTAAGTCAGCGCCAGGACACTTGAAGGCCACCAATTGATGACACCTTTTATGAACAGCAAAGCAGCACACCGTGCACTGAACGCCTTGTTTCCCCAACCCCCTGATAACAATCACATAAGTCTAAGTAATTAATACCAGATAAAGTCTTTGCAATGTCCACAAAATGTAAACTGTTTGAAAAATTTCGCGACGAACTTGTGTCCATTAATCTCGGTGACGTTTTTTTGCCGCAATGCACCACGGCGTGCGAAGACATTTTTTACATTCTCGGATGAACGCTGCTGCGTACAATGCTCCATCTTCATACTCACTGTCCATTCGACCTCCACTTAAAAGCCCGCCTTCTGGGCAGATCATCCTTTATTCAACCTCCGGCTGACTAAAAGGTCGCGAGAAATTTTATCTTTCAACTTTTGTTGATTTTTAGAAGTAAGCGCTAGAGTCAGAAGTTGGAGACTCCATATAATTCGAATATTCCTTTTTCTGTGGTGGTGGCAATGACGCGTTTGAATGAATCAGCGAAGCATAAGGCTTCTGAATTTGCGTTCCTGACTACTCTTAGAGCGGAAGCTGAAGGGTTAACCGAAGGATATAGAAGCCTCTCACTTTGAATGGGGCAGGTGCAAGCGGAAAATCCTTCAGCGCACCCAACAAGTATATTCAAAAATCATCCTGGTTGCGTGCGCTGCCAAAAAAGTGGGGATCTTTAAGCTTCTTCCTCGACTACCCGACGGGAGAAGTTCTACCAACCCTAAAATGGCTACTGAGGCGTTCGGGGACCACTACTTAGCACACATTTATCCCTAAGAGACGCTCCCGATATCCACTCCTGGCGTTTGACTTTTCCCCGCTGGACGCTCAGACTTCTTGCTTAAGATCAATCCTTATAGTGTTATGGGACCACATGCGATCCATCCTCGAATCCTCGGGAAAGCGGCCTCTAGTTTGGTCTTCCTGCATGAGTTGTTTGAACAGACACTTCGGAGAGGCATTTCCGGAGGAGTAGAAAGAAGCCAATGTCACACCCATAATAAAGGCGGGCAGTCGTCGCACTCCCTCTAGTTGTCGGCCGGTAAGCCTCACCAGCATCCCATGTAAATTAATGGAGCGACTGCCGAAACGCACCATCCTTAAACATTCTTTCTCTCATAACCTACACCCTTCTACTCATCAAGGCTCACTTCCTGATCTCTCATGCGTAGACCATATGTTAGTCATCATGGATAGCCTGACAGACGTCAAAGACATCGGGAACGTTGCGGATGTCATCTTCTTCTACTTTGCCAAAGCCTCTGACCCTGTCCCGCACTGGCATAAACTGGCAGCTTATGGCAACTGCTGTATCATTTCTTATCATGGTAACAGAACTGTCAGAGTTTGAAAAATGAGCCGTGCCTTTCTTCTCCTTTCCCGATCTTTGCTGTAGTTCCTCAAAAATCTGCACTTGGTCAACTGCTGCTTCAGATCTACATTAATGATCTCACGGGCTCCTTTATGCTGATGATTTGAAATTGCGGACCTGTTGTTATCCTAGCGCATGACAGACTGACGGTGACCGTTTCCAGTTTTGGTTAGACGATTGGGGTCTCCCTCGGAGCGACAAGTGCGCACATATGACGCTCAGAGAAGACTACGGGAAGTTATCTGTGATACAGAATGCAAAATGTGTATTGGACATCGCGAAAGTTGACCCTAAAAAGCATTTTAGCCATTCATCGATTTGTACACAGGTTCGAGGCTGGGGGCCCAATCTACCCGGATCCAGTCAGTTTGTTCGTTTCGATGTCCGGCGGTTTTCTGTTGACCTGAAAGGCAGTCATTGAAAACGGGGTGTAGCACCGCTCTTGGGGGTTACAGAAAGTACCAAGAACAGAGTAAAATAATAATCTAGCAAAACAGGATAAATTATTAATTTAACGGTTTATTAAGTAGGTGGGAATCCAATAACACTTTGAGACGGTCTTTAGAAGAGCAGCTAACAATCTCTAGTGGTAGGTCGTTCCAGTAGTTGATAACCCTATAAGAGAAGAACTGTTGTCTTAGGAAGGTCCGAGGTCGAAGCTTATAGAGCTTCTTGTCGTGGCCTCTTCGACTGTTATCACTTACTAGGGTAAAGAATTGTTGCACAAGTCCTGTGCTAAAGAGAAAATGTGTAAGAATTAAGTCGCCGCGGAGTCTACGAAACTCAAGTGGATAAAGATCGAGAATTTCAAGGCGAGACTCGTAGGATAGATGCCGCAAGCCAGTGACCATTTTGGTGGCCACTCGCTGGACACGTTCAATGGCGAGTATGTCCTTCTTCAAACCGGTGTAGACGACTTGATTGGCATACTCGAGCAATGGTCTTATGTAGACTCTGTAAAGCGTGTGAAAGGCGCGCTTGTCAATCCGGGGGAAGGTTCGTTTGATCATCCCGAGAGTCATGAGACCCCTTTTTGCGGCCAGCTGGTGATGATAAGAGAAGGACAACCCAGACGATAGCCAGATCCCTAGGTCTTTTTTGAGGTCTACTTTCGTGATACCTACTACACTTTGTGCACCATGTATCACGAATAGGTTCCCAGAGTCTCCTCCGAGTGACATGTGCGCACACTTACTGTCGTTTAGAGGGAGACTCCAATCCTCTGACCAGCACTTAATACGATCAAGGTCAATCTGCAATGCACTGGGGTCACAGGCGTTCCAGATTTTTAAGTCGTCGGCATAAAGGAGAGCGTTGCTAGAGATCAAATCGGGGAGATCATTGATGTAAATAAGAAACAACAATGGACCAAGTACCGATCCTTGAGGGACCCCCACAGAGACTGGGGATGGGGACGAAAGGCCTGAACCGGTTTTTACTCTGAAAGTCCTGTTACCAAGAAAGGAGGTTATCCAGCGGAGAACTTCTCCTTGAATCCCATAGGCTTCTAGTTTGTGCAGCAGAGGACCGTGTGGGACACGGTCGAAGGCTTTGGCAAAGTCGAAGAAGATAGCGTCCGAGATATGACCATTGTCTTTGGCCTCTGTTAGGCTATCCATGAAGATTAACATATTAGTTATGCATGACCGCTCAGGAAGAAAGCCATGCTGGGTCGAAGAGAAGAGGTTATTTGAGAAGAAATGCTTAAAGATAGTGCGTTTTAACAGTCGCTCCATTATCTTGCATGGGATGCTGGTAAGGCTGATCGGTCGATAACTAGCAGGAGAATGACGATCGCCTGTTTTAAATATAGGTGAGACATTGGCCTCTTTCCATGCCTCCGGAAGAGTGCCTGTCCGAAGTGTCTGTTTAAACAGATCGAAGAGAGGCATCGCCAAACTGACGGCCGCTTCTTTGAGGATCCGGGGATGGATCTTGTCTGGTCCCATGGCACTATAAGGATTGATCTTAAGCAAGAGGTCCTGAACGTCAGACACAGAAAAGTCAGCTGTCAGGATGGGTTGTTGGAAGTGCCTCTGCGGGAGAATTGGATGCCAGTTTGGCAGATCCACATTGTAGACTGATGAGTAGTATTCCCTGAACATCTCGGCAACCACTTGGGGGTTGGAGGAGGTTTCCCCGTCGGGAAGCCGCAGAGAAAGCGCTGAGGGCTTAGTTTTTCTCTGGCGTCGTATATACTTGAAAAGAAAATTCTTATTCTCGTGAGCTATTTGTAGGATTTTCGACTGTACGTGTTGGGTGTGTTGCCGGATTTCCCGCTTGCACCTGTTTCGTACAGAGCGAAAGGCCTCTAGATCCTCTGGCCTATCCGTTAGCTTCTGTTTAGAGAATAGACGAGAACGTAATTCAAGAAGGCGGCGTATGTTCCGCGGAAGCGGTGCACGAGAGGAGAACTTCAATAGTTTTCGAGGAACAAATGCCTCATCGGCTTCGTGAATGGCAGCTTTAAAGGAAAGGTAGTTCAAGTTCACTGAGTCGGATGTGAGGCTGAGTGTGCTTAAGAACGTCCTTAGTGCGTTAAAGTCTGCGTTTTGGAAGTTTCGGAATGAAGTCTTTGTTACAGCGTTTTGGAGCCAGTAACAGATAAAGTCAAAGTTTAGTAGCATATGGTCACTATGCCCTAGCGGCGGTTTGATGACCACCCTATCTACCAGGTGAGCCTCGTTCGTAATGACCAGATCGAGCAAGGAGGGTGTCTGTCCTGGACGGTGCCTTGTAGGTAGATCGACATGCTGTGTCCAGGCTTTCTCATGGATCAACATTGCCAAGGGCTTCGAGAACCCGCAGCCACAGTCCTCATGAGAAGCCGCCATAGAGTTGAGTTTGGGTGCGTTGAAGTCACCCATAATAAGAAGATGGGAGAAACGCTGGGCAGACGTGAGTCTGTCTAAGGTAGCAAGGATGGCTTCGTCGTCGGATGCACTGCATGACGGCGAGCGGTACACAACACCGGTAAGAAGCGTGTCACGTTTGCGAAGTTGGAGTTTAATCCAGAGCGTGTCGCATTTCTCTGGGAAGGTAAATTCCCCTACGACAGCTGGCACTGGGAGCTTCTGGCTTAGGAAAACGGCGCAGCCTCCCATGCGTCCACGGGAGGAGTCCGTCCGGTATAAAGAGTAACCAGGGACATGCAGTTCATTATCACTGATATCCGCGGAAAGCCAGGTCTCTGTTAATGCAAGAATGTGAGGGCTAGTGTCGTGGACCAGCTGTCTGATTTCTGGTAGTTTGTTCAGAAGGCTCAGACAGTTGGTGTACACGCACTTTAAGGCTACTTCTTCGTTTGGCTGGGTGCAAAAAGAGACAGAAGTGCACGAGGGAAAGCTTGGGAAAGTAGCCTCAGTAGTGAGGGGGGTTGTGCAACTGGCGGCGTAGTTCTGTGAGCCCTCTTGGGGGGTGGTGGCCGTTTCATCACAGCCTGGGCATAAGTGAGCGTCCCTGTTGGACGCTTCGTCCGCTTCTCTTGGCCCAAGGTCAATGACGTTCGGACCGCTCTTGCTTTCAGAGCTTTCGGAGGGTGATTTGCGGTTTTGCACCCTCGAAAATTTGGATAAAGTTGTAGATGGGAAGAGAGTATAGGACGAAATGGCCCCGATGTAGCCCGGGGGGGAGCCATCGGAATGACACTTTTTTGGACCATTTTTGACGCAGGAGGGGATCCCAGCAGACTCACTGGGCTGTAAAGCTTAGGAATAAAAATTTTTTTTGCGGCCGTTTTTTGTGTGAGATGATTGGGGGTCTAGAAGATTGGTGGTCCTTAGCACCTTTGGGATCTGTTTTACCGGCCCCCTGCATATCTACAGGCGCTTGACTTTCCAGTGAGATGGGGGCAGTGGCCTCTGAAGTGTGTGCTTGGGGTGGTTCGTCCGAGGACACCGGTGTCCTCTTGACATCAGGGATAAGGACCTTAACGCTAGCCTGGAGTTTGGGGTCAGCCTTGATGCATAACCTTGTTCTAGCAAGCTGAGAGCGCTTCTGCCGCTCCTGCAGTGAGCGATCTAGAGAGACTCCCCTGAGGTTAACGTGCTTTTTCTTTAGTTCAACCGCTTTTTCCAGTACTTCCTCCGTGCTAATCTTAGCGGGTAACGTCACAAGGAGTCCCAGTGACTTCTTGGTAGCTTTGGAGCGAAGTCTGCTGGCGGAAACCATTTTTGTAGACTCTGGAGAGAAACAAGCGTTTAGCACCGCTCTGGCTTGTTCCCCTGGAGAGAGTGTAGTCGGAAATCGTCCCCACAAAACAAGCCTCTTCTCCCGGAGTGCTCTGTCCTTCAAGCTCGTCGCAACTTCCTCAATTTGAGCCGTGGACAAAGCCACTGCCTTGCGAGCAGCTGCAGCGCCTGGAAGGGCCAGGGCAATGTACTCATTCAACGAGCTCAGTTCTGACTTCATGTCAGATAAAGTTCTCTGAGTATCATTCAGGGCTTTTTCTACCGTGGCTATCTGTGCACTTACATCTTTGGACGCCTTATAGCCACACTTGCACGCGCCTGACTTCTGCTTGTTCGGGGTGGCGAGTAGAGGATCTAACGTGGCCTCCAGTGAGGTGCAGCTATCTCGGAAGAGACAGCTCATACAGATAAATGGCCTCTTTGAAGAAGTGAGCAAGGCGCACTGGTCCTCTCTGAGGCCAGTACACTTAAAGTGGTACCAGTGTAGGCACGTCTGGCACTGCATACCGTTCTGAACAGTCATGCGGCAGCCGAAACGACCACAAGCACTCGATACCTCTGATCTATCGATGCTGCTGGATCTTGTGCGTGTCATTGTGTTATGGTCTGTGAGTAAATATGACAGTTGTTAGTGGAAAGGAAACACGATGCTAGAAAATAATACGGATACTATCAAGGACAAAAAAAGCTAATACACAATTAATACGGATAATATCGAAAACGAATAATACAATACTCAATGAGTTATGCTATTCGACAAAGAATAGCAGTGATCGTGTATAATTTTTTGATGCACCGGGCACCAAGATAGCAAAAATATGAATAGACAATGACACCAAGGAAATTTAAACCAGATTTCGAGTTACCCGCCAAACGTTTGAGTGTCGTCCGTGGTTATCCTCCCCTCATCATCGCTGAAAGAAATTCCCGACTTTCGGGATAGTAGAATGATCCTTCCCCGCATAGACAGGCGTGCCCTCTGAATGCTTCACGGGGTCCATATAAGACCACTGATCGAGTGCGCCGATTAGGTCGTTTACAACGGTTTGAAAGAGAACGTACTCGCCATTGAGTGTGTCCAGCGAGTAGCCACAAAAATGGTTATTGACCGACGGCATTTCTCCTAATAGTCTCGTCTTGAAATTCTTGATCTTCATCCACTTGAGTTCAGAGAATCTGCGGTGACTTAGCTCACACATCTTTTCCTTAGCACCACGATTCTCCACCCCCAGTAGCTGATAACGGTCGAAGGGGTCACGAAAGCAGCTTCGTGAGCCTCGACCCCGGATGTTTCCGAGGCAATGGTTCTCCCACAGATTTATCCACCACTGGACTGGCCTTCTATTAGTGGTTAGATGCTCCTCTAAAGACCATTTTAATGTGTATTCAGATTCCCACCTACTTCAAAAACTTTCTGTTCAGTATTCTACTTTGTCCTTGGTAGTATCTGCAACCCCATTGGCCGTGCTACGCCTTGTTTTCCATAGTTCCCTCTCAGGTTAACAGAAAACCTTTGGACATTTCAATGGACAAACTGATGAGATCCGGGTGGCTTGGGCCATTACCATGGAACTCGTGAACTAATTGTTTGAACCGCTGGAAACGCTGGAGGTTTTCCGGATTTGATTGGTTTTTCTTGTTCAGTGACAAGCGCGCATCTGTTGGGCTGGAATGAAATCCATGAAAATAGGGTGTAACACAAGTGTTTGGTATTACAGTGAATGCTAGTGACACAATAAGACCAATCCCATAACGGATTTTCAGGTAGAGGAGAACGAAGCAATTTTTGAGCGATCTCTGGAAGCGTTTCTGAAGGGCCCAGAAGGTGAGCTGTTCGAGTGGTCAATCACGTTGAAAGAAGAGAGCTGCTGCCCAGTGAAGATTCGAGGACGGATCTCGAAAAGACCCCTGTTATGTCCTAGCTAGCCGTTGCGATTCGCTACGCTGAGGAAGTGTTGAACAGAACTCACTCTAAACGAGATGCATATAAGGGGCAACTCATCGAGGAGTCGTCGGAATTCGAGCGAATACAAGTCAAGAACTTCTCGTGGAGGCTCATACCCAACATTTCCTAGGCCTGCAACCACATCGGTGGCCGCGCGCCAGACGCGTTCAACAGCTGTTATGACGCCATCTCGTGCTAACGTGCCAATGATAAGCTAGGCGACAACCGGAGGCCCAGACTTTTCTTCACATCGATTTCCATGATATCCACCATGTTGAACGCATCACGAATCACGAAGGCTTTGCTAGAATCTCCACCGAGTGACATGTAAGCAAACTTAATGTCATTTAGTGGGAGACTGCCATCGTCCGACCAGCGATTAAATGCGTCACGGTCTATCTGTAGTGCAGTGGGATCAGTGGCATTCTTGAACGTTGTTATCGACCTATAGAAGGGCGTTGAGAGATGAAGTGTTGGGAACGCCAGCGATGTGAATAAGAGACAAAACATAATCCAGCACTGGTTTTCGACGAACACATGCAGAGTTCAGACAGGTGGACAAAAGGCTTGGTCTTGTTTCGTCTTCAGAGGTTTTATCACTAAGGAAAACGACAATCCAGCGAAGAACCAATCCTCGAATACCACGAGTTTCAAGTTTGTGTTTGAAGGGTCTATGTGAGACAAGGTAAAATGCCTTAATAATGTTAAGAAAGATAGCACCTGTGATGAACCCACTGTCTTCGGCCACCGTCCAAATCTCTATGAAAATAAGTATATTTGGTACTCGTGAGCGGTTGGCACGGAAGTCATATTGGGTAGGAAAAGATGACTGGATAAGAAGCTCTTGGGGTTGACGTGCTCTAATAATCGCTCCATTATCTCGCACGGAGTGCTAGTATGGCCGATTGGCCGATAGCTAACAGGAGAGTGTCGGTCGCCCGATTTAAATGTAGATGTGGCCGTCACCTCTCTCCATGTGCCAGGGAGAATGTCAGTCTGTGGCGTCTGCTTAAGCAGCTCATATAGGAGTTCTGACAGATCGGCAGCTGCTTCTTTGAGAACCTTAGAATGAATATTGTCAGGTCCGATTGCATTGTACGGATTGACCTTGGGAAAAAGGCCTTCAACACCTAACAGAAAACTCAGCGGCAACGAGTGGTTGCTGAAATTTCCGCAGTGGTAGGATAGGATGCCAGTTCGGCTGTGCGATGTCGTAGACTACCGAGTAGCGATTCCTGAATAATTCGGTCAAAGCTAGTGATTCAGATAGACTCTCCCCATCAAGCAGTCGCAAGGAAAGAGTTGAAGGCTTGTTCTCTCCTAATCTTCGCATATGCTTAAATAGGAACTTTTCGTTTCCGCGGGATCTAGAATCTCTTCTTGTGCGAGCTCAGTGTGTTCACATATTTCTATCTTGTACCTATATCAAGCGCTGTAGGACTCCCCTAGACCTACCGAGTTCCCCGCAAACTTGTGCATCACTAATAAATGGTAACAGCCATCAAGAAGACGACGTATTCTTCGCGGAAGAGCTGAACGGAAGGGGGAAGGGCGCAGTGTTGTGGGCTATGTGTCTTATCTCCGGTAATTCGTTTATCAGACATAGACAATTCGTAGATATGTACGTAAAAGCTAACTCCTCATTCGCTTTCCCAGGGAAGAAAAAGGAAAGTACGAGTAGAGGCTTGGAAAACAAGATCAGCATGTCTCCCCGAGTTGTCCTGACGGCTCCATTTTGTGTCCGCTGGCGCAGTTTCATCGATTGTGCGTACGCCGTCGACTCCACAGGATGTTTGAGCAGCATTTTTGGTGTCGCAAATAACGGCCTCCGTACTCTTGTTAGACTTCGACTTTTTGGTGAATGTTCGAAGTTTTACAAATGAAAGTTGTGGATGTTTTATTTGGTGGCTGTGGGATTCGAAGGAGAACAGAATGCGGGGTGACACGAATGCACTGATACGAATAGTTCATAAAGTGAGTCGAAAGAAAATACCTATTGAATCAAAGGGAGCGGCCCCAACAGGCTACTTGCGTTCCGACTTCTTGGGTAGAAGGATTTCCTGCAGGGCCGTTTGGTGGGCTTTGATGTACTTATTCCAGAAAACGATCTCTAAGCGTCTTTCGTGTAACCAACAAACATACCTATGGCTGGGGCGTGTGCCTTTACAGTCCTGACTATAGAAATGGCGTCTCCACCTTCCTCCACAGGCACAGGAGCTTGAGTAGGTAGTTCATGATTAGAAACTACGGCGTTTTTCTCAAGCTCTAGCTTCCGGTTCGTCATGATTTTTTACTTACTCTGGGCCTGCTGTTTGTGTCTCACTCCGTCTTGCCGAAATTAATCGAAAGAGAAGCTCTTTAAGTTGGCTTTGGCGGACCTCAAAACCACTCGTTTCCCACCTCTGTCTTGAGGCATGGCATGACTGGTAAGGCTACCTAAAGGCCAAGTGACATTTTAGTTGTATTGGCGCGCAGTGTACTTGCGAGTACAAGGTTTGGGACTTCTGCGGAGAATGTTCATGCTAAGACTCATTTTTCTAGCTCGGTTAGAGGAAATTTTCTGCGGAAACAGCCTCACGACAACTCTCCTTTTGCCGAGATCATTCTTCTTCATTTATATCGCAGCTTCCTCCATGGGTACAGTCGACAGGATTACTGCATTCTTGATTAATGAAGCACCAGGGAGGGCAAGTGCAGTGCACCCAGCCAGCGTTAGCAGTTCCAAATCCATTTCAGATAAAGTTAGTTTTTATTCCTCCATCTCATTCCGCATGGAATGAATAGAAGTGACCCAGAGTTGACAAGAGCCCTCTATTTGCAGTGTGCGGTTTTCTCTACCGCTCCAATTTTCAAGGTGAGTGCTTGACCATTCAGTAGCAAAGCGGTGCCCTGAGTGTCGGATAACCTGTAGCCCACGCAGATAACATTATAAGATGTCAAGGCAAGCTACCTGTATTGGTGTTGGTTGAGGGTAGTACATTTGAAGTAATCTCACTTCTAGCACTGAGAGCGTTGTTCACAGTTTTATACAGATATTTCGCACCCGTAACGGTCGTAAATGTTCCTTGTCTTGGTAATTGTCTGTTGAGTCTCGATACCACTAGATCTAATGCGAGTCACTGTCGACGTAAGAAACTAACGTACAAGGTAAACTGGTTAGGTTACAGTAATTCAAAAACGAACACAAAAATGGGGAAGACAGACATTGCAGAACACAAATTTAATACATAATGAAATAACATGCTATTCGGTGAAGAATAACAGTAATAGTGTGGAACATTGTGGAGCACAAGGCATCCACAGAGCAAAAATACGAGTGGACAATGACAAGGAGACAATTTGAACCAAGTTCCGAGGCATAAGTTTGGAAGTTCAAAAAATATTCATAATTTATCTCTTCCATGTTTGCATAAAACATTCCATTAGTATGATCTGTATATTCGTGTGGGAGCATCCACACCGTTTTCGAGCCTAACTGGTCAACAAGGTCGTGGACAAGAGATTCGGGCACCCCCCTCTTATTTTTTCTTTCAACTGTTGAGTTGCAAATTGATTACACGGTGAAATGTTCTAGCACCGTTAATCTACGGACTTCCGGGAGATCAACGCCCCGATCTTTACTCCACGACGTCCGGCTCTACACTCCGGTATATTTGTGTGGCAATCTTTTCAGTCTGATGGGCTTGATTCTCTATGTGAAGAGTTCCACCCCTTCACTTACACTTTGTTCCATCTGTGCACAATTCTTCGGATACTTCTTTCGATACTATCCAAACTAGCCTAATCTATCTAAATTGCATCTTTCGTTACTTTCTATGTGGTTGATTAAACCACTACGTAAGTAGTGAGCACGTTGTGTCACGAACAGTGTTATCGATTATTTACTCTTTTGGTATTGTCCACCATCCTTGACGAATGTGTGGTTGGTCTTCTCGAGTTGAGTGATAATATCCCTAAACAGCTATAGACGGAAAAACTTTTGCCATTAGTACAACGCAGATTTATTGCCAAGAAAACGACAGCCCGGTCAGCAAATTGATGATAGAATGTCTGGAATAATCACCGCAGAAGCCATCCACCACCACTTGAACCCTTTGGGATGGCTGAAAGCTTTGGGAAGAGAAGGCGTAAACCCATAAGGGTGACGTAGCCTCACAGGTCGCTTAGACGATACTCTCCTTAAAGCCGTGTGCGTTTGAATCCAAACGAAGTGAGTTTGGCTTCAGAAGTTCTTTTGGCACACCGTGAAACAGTGTATCCATCTTTGGGCACTTCGAATCGACCGCTCACTACATCATACAGATGGGCCAGTAAGTGAAGGGGGTCATTTCCGGTCCAGCGGTACCAGTATGCTCTTACATGTCATTCGTCGATCGATCGGCGTGTGATTTTTTACAAACGAACGGGCCAAAATTGATGCTGTTCCACCTCAGTCAAGTAATCAATCTCACCTTGGCGGGTATAGCCCAGAATCTGCGAAACCAAGTCCCATCACATCTGTTGATGAACATCCAATAATTGTAGCCTTCACTGCCTGGTGACGGCCTCAGTGTATATTCCTGTCCGTCGGAGTCAAAATGCCTTCTATCGGCGCCGACCACTTAGTATATCAACAGTTCCATTGGCATTAAGATACGTGAGATAAGGGACAGCGAACAGTGACCAAACAGTCTTTGCATCAAGTGGGATCCAACCACTTCTCACAGCGCAACCGTAATTTGCAACAATTCCGAACTATGTTCTATTGCTACAACGTCTAAGTACAACGTAGATCATTACAATACTCTATACCGTCCTTCGGGCTATTCTGACCTAAGTCGGCACTATTCACAGTTCCTCCAAGCAGCTATGACTGACTTCAAAAATGTGCTCCGGATGGGCTTGACCCGACCTTTGAATGGCTCTTGGGCATCGCTATTGCGCATAGGAACAAAGCAGTCCTCTTGTGACTAGACGATAGGCTGCAGTCAACTCGCTTTACACCCAAAGGCATGTATCAACTGTCCTGCAACCAATACTTTTTTGGAGCTCGCTGGTGCTAACGTCTTCCTTAGATCAAACCATGTACGCGCCTACTGTGGTAATCTTGTTGCCTAGACGGGCACGAAAGAGACAACCACAGCGTCTCATTTGGACTTCTGAACGCGGTTAGAGCATTTCAGCGCTTCATGGATCTTCCATGTATTGTTCAACTCGGCGGCGTTCTAGTCGTTAGGCGCCTGAACTAAAAATACGTATCATATGTTTGCACTATCTTTGGGCGTACTGCCCAGTATCGTATAAAGATCAAGTGTGAGTATGTCCTCAGGGTTAGTTCATTGAAGTCTTTCGGATATCACGAAGACCAAGCAACCATCACGCCGTTACTGCAGACTCTGCAGCTTCTTTGTTGTGCCTAACTTCTATGGAGGTTCCATTTTCTTTTGCGATGACATTTCAGGGTCCCTAACAGACCTTTCGACATGAAGCGTAAGTTTGTGAAACGTTAGTTAGAAGTCATGTAAATTTCTCAGCCACTAATGAAACCGTTTACAGCGTCACTAACATCAGCTTTATTGGTCATGATCCCAGTGATCATCTCTTCCACACCCATGATATCGAAAGCCATCGTCGGCATAGTTCTACGGGCCCTTCCCATGGGTGAAAATCAGCTTATAACCTCCTCCTTCTTCAATAAACTCCGATTCGCCATTTATCCGCAAATCCACCACCTCTGTCTTGTTGTTCAAACGGATATGGAACCTTTAACATTCATTAATTAGGTCCAAACTTGTCGACGAGGACTTAGAGGACAGGGCTACGTGATCAATTCCTCACGAAAATCTGAAAGCTACGCGGCTAAGGCAATATCGTAACTGAATCGTTGTCTTTCCTAGTTGTCGACTTGGTCCATCCACGAACACTTTAGGTTTTCCTTTGCTGTTACGAACTTCTCGCAATCCGTGACATGCCGAATTGTGCTCTCAGACATTGCTTCTATCAACCTTACATTTTGTCACCATTCTCAGTGTTGTAAACGCTGCGCGCGAGGATGTTGGTGTACAGATAGCCACGGTAGGACAAGCCCTGAGTGATACTCAGAGAACTTCATCTGGCATGAAGTCAGAACTGAGTTCGTTGAATGAGTACATTGCCCTGGCCCTTCTAGGCGCTGCAGCTGCTCGCAAGGCAGTGGCTTTGTCCGCTGCTCAAATTGAGGAAGTTGCGACGAGCTTGAAGGACAGAGCACTCCGGGAAAATAGGCTTGTCTTGTGGGGACGATTTCCGACTACACTCTCTGCAGGGGAACAAGCCAGAGCGGTGCCAAACGCTTGTTTCTCTCCAGAGTCTACAAAAAAGGTTTCCGCCAGCAGACTTCGCTCCAAAGCTACCAAGAAGTCACTGGGACTCCTTGTGACGTTACCCGCAAAGACTAGCATGGAGGAAGTACTGGTAAAAGCGGCTGAACTAAAGAGAAACCACGTTAACCTCAGGGGAGTCTCGCTAGATCGCTCACTGCTGGCGCGGTAGAAGCGCTCTCAGCTTACTAGAACAAGGTTATACAACAAAGCTGACCCCAAACTCCAAGCTATCGTTAAAGTACTTATCCATGCGGTCAAGAGGAGACCAGCGTCCTGGGATGGACCATCCTAAGCACCCACATCAGAGGCTACTGCCCCTATCTCATTGGGAGATCAAGCGCCTGTGGACGTGCAAGGGGCCGGAAGAGGAGATCCCAAAGGTGTTAAGGACCATCACACTTCTAGACCCTGAATTATCTCACCCCAAAAATTCCGTTAAGACCTATTTCATCTCTAAGCTTTATAGCACAGTAAGTCTACTGGGATTCCCCCTGCATCCAAAATGGCCCAAACTTGTCTCATTCCGGCGGCTGTCTCCTCGGCTGCATCGGGGCCATTTCGTCCCATACTCTCTTCTCATCTACGACCCCATCCAAATTTTTGAGGGTGCAAAACTGCAAATCACCCTCCAGAAGCTCTGAAAGCAATGGCGGTCCGAAGGTCATTGACCTTGGGCCAACAGAAGCGGACGAAGCGTCCCACGGGGACACCCACATATGCCCAGTCTGTGATGAAGCGGCAACCACCCCACGAGACGGCTCACAAAACAATGCCACCAGTTACGCACTCCCCCTCACTACTGAGGTTACTTTCCAAAGCTCTCTCTCGTGCAATTCTCTCCCTCTTTACACCCAGCCAAACGAAGAAGTAGTCTTGAAGTGCGCGTACACCAACTGTCTAAGCCTTCTGAACAACCCCCCACGGAGCAGACAGCAGGTCCACGATACTAGCTCTCACATCCTTGCTTTTACAGAGACCTGGCTTTCCGCGGATATCAGTGATAATGAACTGCATGTCCCTGGTTACTTTTCGTACCGGACGGCCTCCTTCCGTGGACGCACGGGAGGCTGCGCCGTTTTCCTAAGCCAGAAGCTCCCAGTGCCAGCTGTCGTAGGGGAATTCACCTTCCCAGAGAAATGCGACACGCTCTGGATTAAACTCCAACTTCGCAAACGTGACACGCTTTCCGTCGGTGTTATGTACCGTTTGCCGACTGCATCCGACGACGAGGCCATCCTTGCCACCCAAGACAGACTCACGTCTACCCAGCTTTTTTCCCACCTTCTTATTATGGGTGATTTTAACGCACCCAAACTCAACTCTATGGCGACTTCTCATGAGGACTGTGGCTGCGAGTTCTCGAAACCCTTGGTAATGTTGATCCATGATAAAGCCTGGACACAGCATGTCGATCCACCTACAAGGCACCGTCAAGGACAGACACTCTTCTTGCTCGATCTGGTCATTACAATTGGAGCTCAACTGGTGATACGGTGGCTCCAAAACGCTGTAACAAAGACTTCATTCCGAAACTTCCAGAAAGCTGACTTTAACGCACTAAGGACGTTCTTGAAAATACTCAGCCTCACATCCGACTCAGTGAATTTGAACTACCTTTCCTTTAAAGCCGTCATTCACGAAGCCGATGAGGCATATGTTCCTCGAAAACTATGGAAGTTCTTTCGTGCACCACGTCCGCGGAACATACGCCGCCTTCTTGAAGTACGTTCTCGTCTATTCTCTAAACAGAAGCTAACGGATAGGCCAGAGGATCTAGAGGCCTTTCGCTCTGTACGAAACAGGTGCAAGCGGGAAATCCAGCAACACACCCAACACGTACAGTCGAAAATCCTACAAATAGCTCACGAGAATAAGAATGTTCTTTTCAAGTATATACGACGCCAGAGAAAAACTAAGCCCTCAGCGCTTTCTCTGCGGCTTCCCGACGGGGAAACCTCCTCCAACCCCCAAGTGGTTGCCGAGATGTTCAGGGAATACTACTCATCAGTCTACAATGTGGATCTGCCAAACTGGCATCCAATTCTCCCGCAGAGGCACTTCCAACAACCCATCCTGACAGCTGACTTTTCTGTGTCTGACGTTCAGGACCTCTTGCTTAAGATCAATCCTTATAGTGCCATGGGACCAGACAAGATCCATCCCCGGATCCTCAAAGAAGCGGCCGTCAGTTTGGCGATGCCTCTCTTCGATCTGTTTAAACAGACACTTCGGACAGGCACTCTTCCGGAGGCATGGAAAGAGGCCAATGTCTCACCTATATTTAAAACAGGCGATCGTCATTCTCCTGCTAGTTATCGACCGATCAGCCTTACTAGCATCCCATGCAAGATAATGGAGCGACTGTTAAAACGCACTATCTTTAAGCATTTCTTCTCGAATAACCTCTTCTCTTCGACCCAGCATGGCTTTCTTCCTGAGCGGTCATGCATAACTAATATGTTAATCTTCATGGATAGCCTAACAGAGGCCAAAGACAATGGTCATATCTCGGACGCTATCTTCTTCGACTTTGCCAAAGCCTTCGACCGTGTCCCACACGGTCCTCTGCTGCACAAACTAGAAGCCTATGGGATTCAAGGAGAAGTTCTCCGCTGGATAACCTCCTTTCTTGGTAACAGGACTTTCAGAGTAAAAACCGGTTCAGGCCTTTCGTCCCCATCCCCAGTCTCTGTGGGGGTCCCTCAAGGATCGGTACTTGGTCCATTGTTGTTTCTTATTTACATCAATGATCTCCCCGATTTGATCTCTAGCAACGCTCTCCTTTATGCCGACGACTTAAAAATCTGGAACGCCTGTGACCCCAGTGCATTGCAGATTGACCTTGATCGTATTAAGTGCTGGTCAGAGGATTGGAGTCTCCCTCTAAACGACAGTAAGTGTGCGCACATGTCACTCGGAGGAGACTCTGGGAACCTATTCGTGATACATAGTGCACAAAGTGTAGTAGGTATCACGAAAGTAGACCTCAAAAAAGACCTAGGGATCTGGCTATCGTCTGGGTTGTCCTTCTCTTATCATCACCAGCTGGCCGCAAAAAGGGGTCTCATGACTCTCGGGATGATCAAACGAACCTTCCCCCGGATTGACAAGCGCGCCTTTCACACGCTTTACAGAGTCTACATAAGACCATTGCTCGAGTATGCCAATCAAGTCGTCTACACCGGTTTGAAGAAGGACATACTCGCCATTGAACGTGTCCAGCGAGTAGCCACCAAAATGGTCACTGGCTTACGGCATCTATCCTACGAGTCTCGCCTTGAAATTCTCGATCTTTATCCACTTGAGTTTCGTAGACTCCGCGGCGACTTAATTCTTACACACTTTCTCTTTAGCACAGGACTCGTGCAACAATTCTTCACCCTAGTAAGTGATAACAGTCGAAGAGGCCACGACAAGAAGCTCTATAAGCTTCGACCTCGGACCTTCCTAAGACAACAGTTCTTCTCTTATAGGGTTATCAACTACTGGAACGACCTACCACTAGAGATTGTTAGCTGCTCTTCTAAAGACCGTCTCAAAGTGTTATTGGATTCCCACCTACTTAATAAACCGTTAAATTAATAATTTATCCTGTTTTGCTAGATTATTATTTTACTCTGTTCTTGGTACTTTCTGTAACCCCCAAGAGCGGTGCTACACCCCGTTTTCAATGACTGCCTTTCAGGTCAACAGAAAACCGCCGGACATCGAAACGAACAAACTGACTGGATCCGGGTAGATTGGACCCCCAGCCTCGAACTGGTGTACACATCGCTGTAATCGCTGAAATCTCTGTACGCCCCCGACCCTGAACGCGAACTTCAAGAAAAACTCGCGACTTCGGTAGTGTAGTTTTTGAAAATTATTGATCACTCTGTGGATTGATTAACCTTGTTAAAACATCATGTGTACTTGTGAGGTTGAAGAAGATGAAAAGTCGTGAATACCAATAAAAAATATGAAGTAGAAAATCGTGTGCAAAACGCTACAATACTATCGAACACGAATAAGACAATACGCAATGATTTATGCTATTGGACAACGAATACCAATGAGTATATATAATCTTTTGATGCGCTGAGCACCAAAATAGGAAAAATATGAATGGACAATGACAGCGAGGAAAGTTAGATGATTTCGAATTACCCGCGTGAAAAAATATAGTCAGGCTCCTAGGCTTAAAAATGATATGCGTGCATTTACACGGATGTACAATCTAAACTATAAGAAAGATGCACACAAACATTTAGAAGATAAATTACGACGGATGGCGGTTAGTTACAGTCCTAGCAATGTAACGCGCAACCGAAACCAGCGAGCGTGCACGGATTGGAGTTGAGTTGTGTAACGGGGCGCGCTCCTGTGTTGTCGGCGCCGTTTTGGTTTGCGTTTGTGTAAGTCGTGTGCATGGATTACTGGGCCTTCGGCTCATGCTTGTTCATATTGTTTCTCTTTTCAGAACTGTTGTTCGAACCCCTAATTTGGAGGTACACTGTCCCCTGGTGCGTCCACGTTGCCCGAAGGTTAGTCCGCAAAGTCACGGGCATTCAAAGTAGAGTCGGCTGGCTTGCATGTTATAGCAACACTATGCAGATTGAAGTATTCCAGATCATCACGGTCAAACTGCTGTAGTAACAGTTGGGAATCGCTCTCGGGAGGAGCTGATGAGGCGCCAACAGTGGGATAGGATTGAGTAGCAAATCACGGCCGACCGGAAGCTGGAATTGAAGACTCAACTTGTGGTTTCTGCCCCAGTAGTGTCCAACCAGGCTGCTATGACTGCGGCAGAATGTGAGGACCCTGCTTATATGGAAGTCATTCAGAGGGTATTTCGCTGGCCCGCCTCAATCGGTATAACTGTCTGTGGCCACAAAACACAGAGCACACTACCTTCTTCCAAATCTGGTTCCCAGCTCAAGAGACAGCTGAATTATCTGTGGGTGAATAGTTTTGGACAACCTCCCAAAAAAGGAATTTAACAAAGGCACAAGGACCGTAGTTAAGACACTAGGAATGCAGGTCAAGCCCCCTATGGGGTAGTTGTGAGCACAGCCGGAGATTTCTCATCCGCAGTCATATAGAAAGGCCGCCAGAACAACTGGGCAGAACAGGCAGAGTCCAAACACACAAATATCCTCAATCCTTGGACGTATTTCCCAAACTCTTCCTCACATTCTCCTTTCCTACTGATTGGAAAATCAAATTAGGAGGTAGCTTCTGAACGCATGCATATGAACTACCAGAGTCCGATCGATAAGTTACCGCGAGTCAGACGGTCCGTGACACTCAACCACATATATTTACTTCCACGAAGTCCTGCCTTACAGATGATATCAGTGACAGTGAACTAACTGTGCCAACTCAGTTTACTGAGCCGACTGCGATCGAGGGTGAATGGGGGCTCTGCGATTTTCCTTCAGTAGTATTTTCAGGCACCCACTGTTATCGGGGAATTTCAGTTTTCTGACCAATGTGAGGTTGTGTGTCTTCGACCAGCGTTGTATGGAAAAGACCCACTTATAATGATGTGTTATCTTCGTCCTCTCTCGTCAGACGCTTTTGAAGGTGATGCTCTTTCCATTAACTTAGAAGCTTCTCAGGATCGCAAGTTTCTGATTATCTGCTTATCATGAGTGGCTTTATAATGATACTTGAAGCGGATTCCCGACTTCCTCATAGATGCTGATAGAGCATGTCAGCACCCTGAAGCGGCATCGTTCTAGTCATGTCCCATCTCTGCTTAACCTAGTCATCACACTAGTGAGAGCCACCTGACAAGCAGAGTGTGCATCAAACCCGAACTTGGACGAAGAGACCACTCTCTGCCCACCTCTAACCTTATGTGTTGTTGGTTATAACTACCGCCAAAAAGTCCACAGTTCAAAATTTTAGTCACACTGGTTCCAACTCTTTGAGAAGCTACTGGGACAGTTTGTTATTTTATTATTATTTGTGTCGCTAAAATCTGGAAATCCCCGAAAATTTCGTTTTCATTTGTTTCGCGAAAGACCTAGCAGTTTACTTCTTGATGCGACTCTCACAGTCGGCACAATCATGCGCCACTTCACTCCTAAAGCGCCTTCTCAACCAGCCTGTCATTTTCTGGCACCCGCCCTGCACGTTGCATCTCTAACAGGAGCATCGTCGCACTTTCTGGATCATTGTCTGGTCCATCTTCTGACGCGATTTTTCAGTTGGTCACAAGCCCTTTAAATATGAATTATTTTGCGGCCATTTGTCTTTGGACTGAGCAACGTAAAAAGGAAACCATCCTTCTCTTTTTGCTCATGCGTTAACCTCGGGTGGTTGAGTTGGCTGGTAAGTTACAACCTAGTTGTGTGTACTTTGTAGTGCGTTGTTCATTGCCGTTGACCATCATACCGTTATTCACCGTACTATTTACTGTTATCCTGTTATTTTTTTCACATGCCCATAGGCCGTAAATCTAGTCACAACAATTCGGTGAACCAGAACTACTGTGCACTTCAAGGCACAATTCAATATGCGATCGACTTATGAGTACCACACAAACTGTGCAGAATCTCTCATCGTTCGCCATTTCCACGCACATTACGTCGCCTTCTCGACGACTGTTCTCACTTAATGGCGAGGCGTGAGGTTTCTGAAACTCGCAGGACCGAAGTGAGTTCCACACTGTTTGAAAAGGGTGCAGGCTGGGAATCCGCGTACGTGCCAAAGTTGTACCAGAAGAGATTCTCCTAAAAGCCCACGAGAACGAAGCTCCTTCAACCATATACAAAGAATGAGAAAGAAAATATCTTCGGCTCTTTCTCTGTGACTGTCTGATAGGGAGACTTCATCTGGCTTGGGTAATTAAGGAGTGGTAACTGTTAGTCTACAACGTTGCACTGCCGAAATGGCACCTTAACCTATCACTACAGACCTTGCTGCAACCACTCGTTACCGCTGATTTTTTTGTGTTGGTAACTGAATGCATCTTATTCAAGATTATTTAATACAATATCATCGATCCTCAGGAGATCCATCCCAGAATTCCCAAGGAGGCGGCCGCTGGCATGGAAGAACCCCTTACAAGCTACTTAGACAGTGTCAGTCTGTCTAGTGCGTGGAAAGAGGCGACGGCCACACTCATCTACAAAGCGGGTATTTGGCACCCTCTGAACAGCTAACGGTCTCACTAACATTCTGTGCGAGATAATGCAGCGCTCACTGAAGTGCGTCATCTTTGATCACTTCTTATCAAACCATCTTTTTTGTACTGCACAACATGACGTATGCTGGTCCTCATGGACAGTTGGAAAGAGGTCATAGTCAATGGCTCCATTAGAGACGTTATCTTCTCTGATTTTGCTAACGTTTTTGATCGCGTTTCACAACAACCCCCCTCAGACGAAAACTAGAATCTTATAGTATCCAATGAGATGCTTCCGGTTCAATCCCCTCTTTTCTTAATAACATAACTTTCAAAAGATTTCGGGATGAACTGTGCTACAGTATTACGCATCCATGAGATTGCCCACCGTCTCTTACCTAAGACTATTGTCGAGCGAGGCCAGTCGATTCTGAGTGAATTAATCGTTCAAGCTTTGTGCTATGTATTGCACGACGCTTGTATACATACTTAGATGTATGAGTGATCCTCTGTTTTTTTAAATTGTGACAATATTTCAAGGTACGGTGGTCACACTTGCTACATTCAATATGTTTATTACTTTGAAAACAACCACAGGAACCATTTGATTGTCAGATATTTCAGTGCGTATATACTTAGATGTACTCTAGCCACAACCGCCTCACAGAGATCTCGGTATTAACCTGTACAAGATTTTTTCTGTTGACCAGGTTGTTTGCTGTTGGGCGATTTTAATTTATCCGTGTTTCGGATTGTTATCTTAGCAATACTTGGACATCTAAAGGGTTTGCTGGTAATTTCAGTTTCAAAATACATTCTCGCACTCTCACAGTATCTTTTAAACCTCACGGAGTCCGCTTTACTTCAGAGGCAGTTAATCTAAACGTTGTGTACAATAAGTTAAGCATGTCACTGATGAGCACAGACGGAAATGCTGAAATTATAAGAGGTTGGCTTACGATTTTTCGCGGACGCGCATTACTGCATACTTGCACCACCTATTTAATGAGTTTCCGACTGATCCAATCATCCTCGCTCCTCCGGAGGGCAGCCATTACATCGGCGAATAGAATCTCTAATATAGGCGGTTACGGAAGTGCTCTTATAGGATCACTGATATTTGGTAGGATGAAATCCGTTGAAAAACCAACGCGCGGATACCGCATAAGCGGAATTAGAGAATGGCTATTTCGGAGAACAAAGCAAATTTTTATTTACGTGTTTCTTCTTGAACAGATTGTGTTAAAGACGCGCAGTATAGCGAAATCTCCAAAAAGTGTACTTCAGATGTTTTCCTCAGGCTAAAAATAACATAAGGTGGTCAAGGTTTACAAAGCGAACTACTCGTGCCACTCCGTATATGCTGACAGAAAGCGACGTCCAAATCTAATGACACAGTGTCATTCACACTCTCTCGCTTGGCAACCCGCACTCAAATTGTGCACGATTTGTGAAATCGTGCATCTCTGGAAGTTTGGGATGATTGCTTCAACACGCTTGCCTCTATTTCTCTTGTATTTCGAAAATGCACCATTGCGGTTATTCACTTTTTGGCAGAATTTGCACCCGAACTGAAACGTTAATTAAATAAGGTTAACTTGACAAATTAATTCCCAGTGAACACATTGATATTGTTACAAATATGCTTACGTATATTTTGGATATAGTTTTCTGACTACTGTATTAATGGCTGTTGTCACCTGACTGCAAACTATTGTTGATTCGGTTACCATAGGCCAGTTTGTGAGGGATGGAATGTTGCTAGACGGTCTCTCTGTCATAGTGTATTGGTAAACACGTCAAGTACATGTCATTTTAAATCATCATGCCGCCCAAGAAAAAAAGAATAGAGAATAAGGAATGATTGTGAACAAACGTCCTGAGCTCACAATAGTCTGTAGCATAGTCGAATTTCGATCACTTACATGGTGAAGGAAGTGAGGTAGAGGGCAAACCAAGTGATTAATCTGTTAGAAACCCACTCGCGGTAAAACCCACTGCTCTGGAACAATGAAGTGCACCTAATTTTTCAAGTCGAAATATATGTCACTTTTCGTTTGATAAGTGTATAGGGTGGCGTTCATGCATATTCACTGAAGAACGCTTGGATGTGCTCATCTGATACCTTGTTTCACAGGAGTACGTTGGAGGATAAGTACTAAGGACGGCTGCACATTACGCTGGCATATTCGTAAGTCGTACAGGAACGAACGGGTTGGACCGCAATGTACCTCACTTCTGGACCTCATTGCAGGCTTTTCAAATTGTATCGCTTGCTTCAAGGGTTACTGTTTCAATTTTGCATTTTGAGGTCGTTTACACCAGTTGCGGTTCTACTAATGGAATGCTGACCTCCGATCACAACATGTCTCTGTTATCACCCACAAAATTTACTGGGCAGAAATTTTATCGCAAATAAAACTTTCACTATAAATCGTATTGCCAATGAACCGCTTCGCGCATTTATGCGTTAAACTCTGAATGAAATTCCTTCCCCGATGAAGAAATAATGGGGTAATTGTGCCCACTGATCACTCTACACCCATACCCTGTGAATGAGCATTTAAACTGGACTGCTTGCATAAAGGTTCAGTTTAGCATCCACGGAGGAAATGCTGGTTTGACTTTGGCGAAAGCTCAAATGCCAAATTGCGATTGCGACCACGGCTTTTTCCACATAATGCGCGCCCACTAGATATTTCATTTCGAAACAATCTAAGATTATGCATTCTGCGTGCGTATCATTACACCTTACTTGACTAGTTTCTGGAGGCTAGCCTTTACACCATTAGACCCCCATATATATGCACACGTAGTCGACGGTTCATTCAAGTGACATGCCAGCAAAAAAGGAATATACTTCCACAGAACCAACCTTCTTGTTTGCCATACCCAGTTATCGATCAGAAGCGGTGAACACATGTATACATTTTAGCAGGTTCACTGCAATGTCTGTTGACGAGCATTATAGCAAGCCCATAACTGTTAACCAAACAAACGGACCGTTGCACACATCAGGAACGGAACACAATGGTTGCCTTTTGTTTACTGTACGTTGTCAACAAGATCTGGATATCAAGATCGTTGATTAACCAAACTGTTCTGTTTCATATTTCATAAAGATTTGGAGGTGTTTCTGTCAACCTTATTATACTCGTTTTTCTCGTTTGACGCACTGTTGAATTACGATTGATCATCCAAAATACCTGTTCTGTTCTACAACCAAGTCGAATTGTTTACGAAGGCTATCACCCTTAGTCAGGTGTTGGCGGCAAAATACTACTGAGGCTTCTCAAGTCCTTTCATTGTAAAGAATGTTTCAAGTGGAGGTTTCTTTTAACGTGGCTCAGGCCAGGGTATTTGTGACGAGTGTGTTCGGTAGTTGTTTTGAATTCTTGTAAATTAGGTTCTTTGATGAGAGTTAAAGTGTGACATGACTGAGTAAGTTCGTGAACTTTATCTTCTATCTGCCACGGAGCTGATCATAGTTTCCGTGCGCAGTCAAAAACTGTACACAGATAGGAATTGTTTTTAAGGCCATGGGTTGAAATTTACCCGTGGTAAGCGGCCGAACATAGTTAAGTTCAATTTGTACACCCAAATGCGCTCTCACATGACTAACCAATTACTTCCGGTCTTGCTAACTTGTCAGTCATGGTGATAAAAACTGTAGAGTGAGTAATGTTATTACGAATAGCTGAAAGCATAACGTTTACCGTACACTCTATATACCTGTATCATTACGAATACAAACAGAAGTTGTGCCTGTTTACTTCTTTCATGGTGCAGCAATTTTCACAACATAAATAGCGAAGCTGTGCTGGGCTCAAGTACATGACCACGTTTTCAATTCAACTTGCACAGTGGCCAAACTGGAGTAGCTTTTCTATTGGTCATTTCACGTGAAATAAATTCGCTGTAATTGGAAATTACTTTAGAAACTCTCGCTAACTTTGAAATGAGCTGTGGACTAGCAGACAGAAGATGTTTGACGAATATCCAGAACAGGTCCGTTTTATAAAGTAGGCTAACATGGTAACCGAGCTGACATGAGCTGGTTTGCTATTCCGTTAGTTATTTTAGCTGTGTCGCTTAGACTGAACATTTTCTCATTTTCTCTTTCTAGTGCGCTTGATGTTAATATGAATAGCCAAACTGTTGCTAGTCATACTTCTTATAAGGAGGCCGTTTTTCTTAATGCTTCAGATGTTCTACACATTGAGAACCTCTCACCCGAGATAAATGAACCCCGCAGATTGATCGTGGTTTGAACGTGTAGTGTTTGTCATAAGTAAACCTCCTGTGGACAAAAATGTGGTCAGGGTAGCAGGGGTACCGTTGACATCCAACAGATTCTCACCTCACACACGGTGGAAATCTTCATATAGCCAACCCCGAAAGATTTACCTGCTCAAGAATGTACATGCTGCTAATCGGAAGACTTCTGCTATCCTAGATGAATATATACATATAGGTTCACCTATCTGTTGGTTCATGTTCTGCATTGCTCTTCTTTTGTGTAACATAGTGTCCTTAAAACGAAAACTCGTCACTTAAAGAAGTCTGAAGTTGTAGATGACTTCGGGGCATGTTTAACATCTGATATATCCAACCTGATGAGAGACCTCCATGATTAGACTCTCTTGCATAAATATTAAGTGACTATGAGATGGATGCGCAGAAATCTACAGTATACCTAATTACAAGTAGTTCTAAAGAATGGTCTTACTCCGCTGTCACCTGCTGGGTTTTGTGGATAAATGTCATATTATCACGCTTTCACCTTGAAGCGGGTTTTGGAACATTCGCACTCTTTTGTAGAGAGCTGACGGTCATGGTGTTTTTAGACCAAAAGTCTGCTTTCGATTCGATTACTAGTAACGTTATCTGGACAAATGTTCTTTGCAAGAGAGTGCCAGGAAAATTAGTGAATCTGTTACGTTCACTGGATGCTCACTCTGTAATCAAGCTAAGATTTTATGGACGACCGTCCCAGGCGTTCATCATTTCTAGTGGTTTTATCCATGGGTGTCCAACTTCCCCTTTTTTGTTGAATTTCTTCATGGAAGATGCTCTGAAAGGTAAGTTAAAGGACTCAATTTAACTTGATGTTGGGCTTATTACTGGCAATCGGTTGACCGACAAAAAGCTTATAGATGGCAGTTTTGCTTAGCTACACTAAGGAAAACAGGCAGATCGTGCTGAACAATATGGGAGAACAAACTGACCTATATGGAGTTTGCTACGCGTCATTAGAGTGTAACTAGCTGCTTCAAGATTAGGGCATTTCCATTCCTACTCTATTCGTTGCTGGTAATCCGCTTGAGACTGTAGACAGTTTCGAGTACCTGAGTGAAACAAACTTGTCATTCTGTAATACAGCTGACGCAATCTCGTAGAGGATAGCGAGGGCATGATTTGCTTTTCCAGTCTGCATCATCTGTGGCGTCGAAAAGACGAAAATGCTCAGGTGAATTCCGTTCTGCACTTTGGTTAGGAAACTTGTATTGTTCACAAAGAAGATGTCAGCAGACTCGCTGTTTTTGACTATCGTTGACTATGCCAACTAGCCACATTAAGTGGACTGATCGCGTGAACAATCTTGCCGTTCGCCAGCTCGTATTCCGGAACTCTCGGGATGCGCGGTCAATTGGTCGAATACTCACGTCACACAGCCTGTGATGATTGGATTGCGTACTCAGTGGGACACGTGGTAGTTTATTGTACCAAACGTTGTATTTTGGGACCACTGGCAGTTGGGTGAAACTGCGCGACGTTCAGGTAACAAACTGATCACGAAATATGATTCAGGACAACGCAACGTTACTAGCACGTTGTAATACTCTGTCTACCAACTACCTCGGGTTACCTTTCCCGGGAGTATTGTAATCGGAATCAAATTACCAATAGAAAAGAGGTCATGTGGAATTTACCATGGTTAACTCAATCTGCATTGCATTCGAACTGTTTGGTCTAATAATTTGCCCATTACATGGGAATGAGACTTATGTAGATAAGATGTCTGTGCCTGGTGTTATTTATCTATCCATGCCACACTGCAGATGTGTGTGCTACCATTGCAATTAACGCAACCGTGTTGTATGTAAATGGTGTGGACCTCAGTACAACATTGCTGTACACAAGAAGGCAGACATTTGTGGATCACTTGAGCGTGATCGAAACGTAAGTTGTGATTCTCTGACAGTGCGTGTAGTGCGATGGGCTAATCCTTTTCTAGCTTCCGAAGTTTATGTGCGTCTACAGATGGAAACTACTTATGCCTCTTGTGTTTGGCAACACGTACTTACAGTTGTCTGCTTGTCTCTACAATGCAGCTGGCATTGCGATCGCTGCATCTGACCTCGTAAACGCAGTCTGTCTGGTCACCCTTAGAAACTGGTTCCTTAGTGTGCATCAACAGTCGTTCTAAGGTATTTTCTAATCGAAATACGAACCGAATAGCATACTTAGAAAAGGTTGGGCGAATTTTTCCAGAGGTTTGTTCAGAGTAGGGCATTCGTACGGTAGACCTGAAGGTTTTGGTGGTTTTGGTCTCCCCCTTGGTTGACGTGCTTAACTGTGTTCTCAATAAACTCTCTTTAATACTGATTAGCGGCTATCATTTATTTAGCGTGAGAGGTATCTGTTGTTTTGAAGAAATCAGTGGTGCAGGTTTCACTAGCTCTACCGACGAGTGGTCTGATGACTGTTCTTCTCAAACCGATTAGACGCGATGAGTTGAAGTTGAGGTGCCGACCAGAATGTGTTGCTTTACAATACACAGAAACCCGAAATTTCTGCTGCTCATCAACTCTGACTGGGCAGTCTATAAAATTAAGTGAGCGCTCATCTGTCTCAGTTTCCAACGTTGATACAATACCGTTGAATTTCGAATTAAAAAACTGTGAGGATTGGTAGTGGGAGATTCGTTTCTTGATTACCAGTGTGTTACCTACGTGCCGCCAAAAATTCATGGAGATCAAAAAAACTGACTCATTGCTTGTGTTTCCAAATATTCGAGGAAAAGTTTGGCTATTGCAGTTGCAGCAAGAGAAGTCGTAACTAAGCCACCGGTTTGCTTGTACAGATTTAAGTGAGTGTGTACAAGGTTGAGTGCAAACGAATTTCAAAAGCAGATATAATTTTCTAAGAAGACAAATTGGTACGTGCACCAAGAAACTCATAAATTCCTAATAACTCTTTAACGACATCAGTTTCATGTCCTGCCGGTAAGCTGGTGTAAAAGGAGATCATATCAAAACTAAGAAAATTTTTATCGCAACCTAATATCGAGTGTTCAAGTTTGTCAACAAAATCAAAAGAGTCTTTAATGTTGCTTACCAACTTGTTCTGCAACGCTTTGACTATGGGGCTGATGAACTTGGCCAGCTTCTAAGTTAGACCGGTGGTGTAGTTAGCAATATGTCTTTTGGGTATTCCCGTTTTATGTACTTCTGGGAGGCCATAGAAACGCGAAGGACGGTCATTCTTAGGACTGAGGGTGAATCAGGTAGACTGCCCAAGTTTTTCTTTGATGTCTCGGGGGAACTTGTTGGTTTGTGATTTGACCCTATTAAGAAGTGTGTTGCTCTTCTGATCATTGACCTCTTCACCACGGCGTTGCATTTATCGGTTTTGGGGATGTGAATCGACCCACCCTTCTTGATGAGACGATTCTGTTCTCTGTTGGTTGAGTTTGAGACAACTGGCTGTTATCGTTGTAAAACGTTTACAATTCGGAATCGTGCTTCATCCACAACATCTGTGGCTAGTTCGATCGAAGTAGGTTCACTTTTGGGAACTACATCTATTGGCTTAAGTTGCTTCTGTTGAATGTTGAAATCAAGTCCTTTTCTAAGCAAGCTTATCTCGCTCATACTGAGTGGCCGCGATGAGAGGTTCAAAATCAAGTTTTCTGAGAGAAGCTGTGCTACCGAACGTCGCACAGAGAAAACACAATTCAATCTTCCGAAAGGCTTGTCAGACTTATTCCATTGACGTAAAAATACTACCGAGAACACTTGGGATTTTTCTGTCCAGGTTAGGACCAAGCTGTGCACATTTCTAAGTTATATATCTCAAAAATCCTGATAACTGCTGTGTCCTTAATATCCCCGTATTTTGCTACTTATAGGAACAGTAAATTTTAAGGGCATGAGAGCTCACCAAGATATTGTGACACATCGTACACAAAACTTGCGATTCTAAAACAACGTTGAGTTGAAACAGTGTTGCAGTATCTCGCTTGGATAAACCCCAAAGTCTGTTAACCAATGAGACCGGAATCAAATGGCCGGCTGTGAATTCTGGTTTGTCTCACTCGCACTGTAGGACAAGGCTTCACAACAAAAACGTACTTACAAAACCATTGATCTACATAACATCGATGGCCATAACTCCCCATACCCTTAACCGGTTTAAGCTAGAGTGGCAGCCAAAGTGCCTCACAAAAATTATATCCATACACAAATGAGGAGGACAAAGAGGTAGCAGAGAACGGGGCAATGATTATGCTAACGGAGAGAGGCTATTTTGGGCAATGTCTTCGAAGATGATCAAGTCAGATGCTCAGTCCAGGATCAAGCAAATGGAGACGTGCTGTTGTTAGTACATTGTTTAAAGGGGCGTCAGAAGCTACTTGTAGGTTCTTGGACGAAGTAAGCGTCAGAACTGTTTTGCAAACCAGCAAAGCCGCGTAAAATAACGGTGTATCTTGGGGACGCCTTGTCAGCTGGTGGTGGCCTATATAGATTAAAATGAGAGAGATTGTAGGGTCAATCTGTAGATACAAAACATGCAGACGTCTTAGAAGATGTCGAGGTAACTAGCAGAGGATGCGAAACCACAGAGGAGTTCTTAGTTGTGGAGGCCTTCGAAATCACGGAACTGACGGAACTAAACTATCTGAAACACGACGGTCGCTCTGGGATCGACTGAATCGGATTTCATTGAGTCTCGGCACCTCAAGACAACGAATCCGCCATCTAGTTTCCACAAAACCATCGGTGCTTTGATCAAGAGCGACATCATTTCTGCCTCGATATTCACATGTTACCGATGAGCTGTGATTAGTAGTTCAAAACTAGCATTCCCAACTGCCTAGGTGCATTTAACTGGTGACTTTCTACCTCCAGCATCGTTTAGCCGCTTCCTTCCAGAATGCGTTATGTACCACCGAGTTTGTGACTGGTTATTCTGGACTGAGGAATCTTAGGTGTTAAAGGGGAACTTGGCAAACAGACCGAATTACTGTTTGCTCCCCGTTGGATACGACGATGAAACAATTCGTGTGGAATGATTATCAGAGTACAAGGAGGCTACACCGACCTGAAATTCCGTGTTGAATGAAACTCTATCGTTTATGAATTCGGCAAGAAATCACACAGTCCTGGTAATTCCCCACCTTCTCAGTTCACGAATAACTTAGGAGTATTCTGGAGTGACGATTCTGCTAAACGGTACCGTGTGCTCCGTTTTCGATATAATTGTCATGGAAGCTTGTTCGAGCCAACGTGGAGAAAAACCCAGTCACATGATTGAAACTGAAAGCTCTGAAATCTCACAAACGGTGTAGATAGGGCCGAGGTTCGTGAATAAGCTACTAAGATGGCGGGAATATGGAACACAAGTAGAGTGATTTATCGAATTTTGCCTACTAGGTTTGTAAGAGCGATTTGACAATGAAACTACTGTAACTACACAGATAGCACGATGGGCTTCGACTGTACCCATGCAGTTACTCGACCAGAACCCAAGATATCCCGACTGATACAGGAGAGAGGAGCTCGAGGGTGTGGTTGGAAGTCGAAGTTAGTTAGTGGGATTACACGGTGTAGATTGCACTGGGCATTGGTAATCGCAAGGGTACCTGGTGCAATCCCACAGAAATTTCCACACAGTAGCAATGAAGCAACAAGTGAGTCAGCAGAATTTTCATGCAAGCCGTATCATGCGCAGCTCAACTAGTCATGCTGTTACATGGGGCCACATTCAAAATTATACGCTGATACACTCACGCACTGATGATGTCAACTCGCGTGGTGATGAAACGTTTGCAATCTAAATGCCAAGCTCGGCGAACATATCAATACCAAAACCACCAACCCGAGATACGAAAAACACCACGACTGTTACACAACGATAATGCGACGCTCGGTTGCGAGTCGCACTCACTACGTATGCCACAGTTGCAATTACGGTCTGAATTGTCTCACTGATGACACTGCTTCCTCTTTAGACACCCAGAAGTTCTCCCCTGCGCCGGTCCAACTGCAGTTACGTCAGTAACGGAATTCAAAGCGAAAACATACTCAGGAACAGAACGTTCAGTATCAACTTGCATCGCGTAAATTATACTCAATTCGATCAACATCTCCGTGGTGAGCATAACCATCAGCTAACTCGAGTATTGGGCACATGCGAGTGTCAATACTGTTCACTACGATTTCACTGGATGGTCGAAGTTTGTTGCCACGGTACAGAACTTCAACCGACTTCAGACAAAGCATGTTGATCGCCAAAGCGCGTTGCTTGATTAGTTTGCATGCACTTTGTTCCGTTGTCGTGTGGGCTGCACTGTTGTATTGCATCGAACGAGTATGAAAACTTTTATCGAGTTCAGCAAAAGTGGTGGCAGTAAAGGAGGGTATAGCACTTTCCAGAGAACGCACAAGATTCTCAGCCACATCACTCGGTTGAGGAGGTCTGCGTGCAGTCAACAGATGCCAACAACCCAACCCACTCAGTCAATCCATACACGGGGAAATTCTTCTCGGCTAAAACTCGTCCGAAATGCAGTGATTGTGAAGTATGCACATGATGAAGCCGTGTAATACGGTTCTATTCAGTGCAAGTAGGAGTCACGAACAGTCGGATCATTGTACCCGTCCACAAATGGACCACAATAATGCCGATGTAAGCGCCGCCAAACGTGGTATGACATCGGCTGTGGAACCGACTCGACGGCTTGGAATGATTTCTGTGTATACAATTTACACAGTCACGTGCTGTTCGACCAATGCCAGCCTCAATCTGCGGTCATCAATACGTCAAATGTGTTGATTACTTCGATTTTTTGTTTCAAGGTGATCAGAATTCAGTTCACTGGAAATTACTGAGCAGGGTGTGAGAAGCATACTAATGTTCTGGTTACAACATGGAATACTGCATGGATTAATCGGAGGATCTTCATCACTAGTACAGAGCTCCGGAAAATTGTGTTTCGTATTTGTGTTCAATTCTTCACGTACAGCCGATGCAGAATTTATCAGACTCGCTCGATTTACTTGTGACGACTGAACTGCCGAACATTCAGAATTTTCAGTCTGCGCAGCTAATTCACCTCAACAGATATTTTTCGTGTTGCATGGGCTTGGACAATCAATAGTGGGTCTCATGACAGCTTGTTGAGAGAGCAGTGTATACTCGTAAAACTGTTGCTGCTATGGATGTGCCCAACAATATACTGGGATGGTGAATGAAATTTAGTGCTTAATGGTCACTTATGCGAATCAAGTATGTATTTGTGAAGACGAACAACAGCTAAATAGACAGCTAGTGCCTCCCTTCGAGTTTAAGTATAACTGAAATCAATTTTATTGAGGAGTCTCGGGAAACCGAAAAATATATGTCCACCTTACCCTAATATAGCAACCAATGCCCGTAGCAGACGCATCCGTAATCCGAGCCTATGGAATATTAGATCATCGTAGATAGACGCTTGTGGTGGGGGGATTGGCAGACGATACAATACAGTCATACGCAAATTAGTATACACAACGTCTTTTGAGTGTATAATCAGAAAAAGGGGTCTGCTTTTTGAGAAACGTTCGGGATAATACTGGAGTAATATTGGGGCAAACGTGCAGGTCAACGTAGTCGATTAACAATCTTTGGAGTAGGGGCTTAGACAGAAGTAAAATCGCCTAAGTTGTTGTATGGTGCGTATAATCAACTGAATTCACGGTAAGAGCAACGGACTGAATCTCAATCGAGACTTTGTTCTTCTAATGGAAGTTCGACCAAGCATGCCCATGAACTACTGTAGACTGCTTCAATTTGGCTTATCTCAATACAATCGTGACGTGTGGAATTACTGAAGAAACAAATAATTCGAGAATGCTTATTACCACATTACTTAAAATTATTCCAATGTTGGACAGAATTTAGAATGGAGTGGCTTGGCTCAAACGGTCCAATTCCTTGTTGACTTACCTTTTTAAACTGGCGGTGATGTTGGTGTGCCTGCATTCCAAAAGTTTTGACATTATTCTCTGCTCCCCTCAGTTTTAACATCTTTAGTGTTCATGTGAGACTCTAACAGATTGGAAGGAGGATGTTCTAGTTAAAGGCAATAACTTTTGCCGAAGACTGAGGGTACTGGTTTCTACAATCATTCGATCCCTCAGCTGAATTTGCAGTTTATCGTCAAAATTGTATCTTACAATCTCACCCTGATGTTGAATGATAAATTCACGAATACCCTATTTTCCTCTCTTCAGTAAAGTGTGAAATCCCACTTTTCTGAGGTTTCAAACTTGTTTAGTTGAACGCACTCAAGCAACAGGTAGTTCAAAGAGACGTATGGTATTGAATTGGGCAAAACGGAAAACGCTGGACTTCTAGCTAAATTGTATGTATCCCTGCTAATAACCGTGTAGAAATGCGATGTTTTTGAGCTTCTCTAACATCTTTACGTATTATTCACCAAATTTCAGAACTTTCCAAATAATTTCTGACATTCTCTGAACCTGATTGTTTATTCCTGTGGGATCTGTTACAGCTCGTCTGGTACGTTTGGTACGATGCGCAGTGGTGAATTCCTTGAGGCGTGTTTGGTTTGGTTGTAAAAAGCCGAACCTGAATTTGACCCTATTACTCCGTGCTGTATGCAGTAAACGATCATGGCGAATTTTGTGTCAAATCTGCACAGTATTTGCTTTCTTTCTTGTACAATTGCCATTGTTTATCTAGTAAAACTTTCGTTCGTGTTATCGTTTGTGATGAACCCACCTTCATTTGCATCCGATTGTTTTTATGAGATCATTTCCCGCTGAATGGTGGCCGTTGAAGTAATCGTGTTTTGATTACTCCATTTTGAATGCCTTCCTGTTGGATAATTTATGTATCCGATTAATTCTTATTCAAGACGAGATAGCACCATTATTGTAATTTTATTCACCTTTTCTGACGTTTTGTAGACTTGGAAGATAGTCCCGTTAACTCGACCCTCTGAATAAACATTATTAAAATTGTCGAGTACGCGTTACTGAATGAACTACACCTAAATCTCCATGAATGAATTAACAATTCTGATGTTCAAAAGTATAAAAATCCACCATAAAAAATTTACTGACCGTGAGACCAAATGTGTTGGTTTGGAATACTCAGTAACAATAGCAAATGTACCTAGCCCCGACTCAGAGCTAGCTTCTACGTAGTATCAATGATACAGCAAGTTGATCAGCGAGATCTCAATGTAATCTGTATTGTGTACAACCTAAATAATGATGCACTCTAACAGCTATAACACAATTTTTAATCGCGAATTACATTCGCAACAATATGGAACTGCCAGACTGGCGAAACGTACAAGTGTATTGGTAGTAGTCATCACCACTAACCAGTGTATAAATCAAAATTTTGTGACATCAACTTAGGGCGATGAAACAGCTTATCAACATTTGATGGGAATTGCATATCTGGTTCAACATTACGGATACAACTATAATGCATTAGAAGAGACGTAACGGAGAATTTACAGGGCCTGCACAATGAATGATTTATCTGCTTTTACCCACTGTTTGTCCACTGAAATTGCAATATGTTATGCCAACAGTAATATAACCGGTTTTGGAGGTGCACTAGAAATTTAATATCCCAACTTATACTAGGGACACACCATCCGCATACTATAAGAAACGCGACCCCATATAACGTGCTTCCGTCGTCATCTTACCTTGCACTGAAACGGCATCAGTCTCATGAGACAAATTTTTTGCGATGTATTTGTAACTGCGCATCGCGGTTGATACTTCACATACGGCTTCTAATGACGAAACAATCACCTGCCATTTTGTACAGCTCAACCTTGAACCTGTACACAATTCCTTGCTTACTTTTAAGTCGAACAACACGCACATTTGATCGCAGCTTCCGCATTCAGGTGATGCTTCTAGTCAGCCTCTTCTATTAATACTCTCTTTCTTATTTCTGCTGAAGTATTTTTAGGGGTGCCTTTCAAATTCCAGTTCTCAGCTACTACAGCTAATTTCGAACGGCATAAATGTAAACACGATCTTTCGTACGTACGCGCACTAAATTAAGTTTTCAGGCAAAACTGCCGAATACCAGACGCACAATAAGCGTACGAGTGAATGAGATAGCCAAAATATGTTATACAAAAGTTATGGTCAGTCACGTGAAACACTAAGTGACCCCATTACAGGCGAATAGCTACTGAGGTTAAGGATCCAGCCGTCAAGCGCGCAACCAAACCGGAAGTGTGTTTCCGTGTTCCCGCTGAACAATCACGTGACATGCTTATAAACACGCGGGGACATACATGGTGCGAACTTTAGTAACAACCTAGGTATAATATGCAACTACAAGTTTCGGAACTTGTTTACATATCACACTGCACGCAGGCCAGTGAAGCCTCCAGATCGATACAACCTCAGACCTTGTTATTACATAGCAGTCACGTGCCACTGCACACCAGATGATTACCAGTAAACTAAAGGAACTCGTACATATTTCGACCCGCAAGAATAATACAATTCGTCTCAGTTACCGACAGACAAAACAACAGACCCAATTGCGAAAAATCTGGAATTCATCAATAGAAACAACACACTGGGACGTGGCAAATGCTCCACAAGTGAGCCAAGAAACCACGCTGGAGGCCCACAAATGTCACATATGGGCTTAGTTTCCCACCCAACTATTGCATGTTTGTTTATCAATAGTACAATATCAATGCTCACCAGTGGCGTTGGTGAATTGCGGCGTAAAATGGGTGGGAAATGGTGTTTGTGCAGTTAATGTGGTGGATCGTTTGGTGAATTCAATAGGACGCAGTTGGTTGGGTGGGTAACTAAGGGCAAATGTGAAATTTTTGAGCTTTCGGCGTGAATACTTACTCACCTGGTAGGGCATTTGCCACGTATTGGCATATTGTTTCTGTCACTGATTCAATTCTAACCGAATTTCAGTGTTTCTGCAATCGGATCACTTTTAACTCAATACATTAAATATGACGATCAACAAAACATGGAACTTGTGCGTATTTTGCTCGGAAGTAATAACACAAACTTTCAAGGAGCACTAGAAATTACATATGTTGGACGCAGTGAGAATTCAATGTGCTCTCATTGTTGCAACAGTCATCACCTGTATGCAAATACAATCAATCAAAATTACCCAAATTAGCGAACATATAATTCGAAGTTAAGCCTCAGTGGTGAAAGTTTCATGGGTGTGTCTGGAATTGTTGATCTCGGTTGTTGGTTGGGATAAGGCGTGAATGCATTACATCAAACTTGAAGCAACTACAAATAACACATGTATGTGTAAACATGAATTTCAACCTATCGAACTTGCACACAGTGAAAAAGATTGTAAGCGGTTTAGATGTAAAACGAGAACTAATCCAGTCAAAGCCCGGATTTTTCACAGTTTGGTCTTCTGTAAATTAGTTGAACAAACTGGAAGGGAACATGGGCTAGCATAGTATTATGGAATCATCATTACCTACTGTACACCAGTTGATTCTAAAACGTCCCACTCAAAATGGTTAGTCTCAATCACCAGATTAACACCTCACGTGAAACGTAAATCCGAATTTGACAAAAACATGAAGGTCGGTGCCTGTAAACCAGCAAATTAAATCGCAATGGTGCAGCGATGGTAAACGTTTACTGAGTTCAGTTTCTATGATCGGCAAGGCAATCATGTGACTGCGGACAGGAGACATATTTGACAAAATATGAGGCCGCGTATTAACATACACATTCACTTTCAAAACTACATATATCTACCAAGTGAAAGTTTCGCCTTGACGCAATTACGTATGAGCATAGTCATACACCCCACTAAGATACCTTCCATCGTGACACATAATCGCCAGCTTGATGAAGCTCAAGAGCCTTCTTGTATGCTTGAGCAGACTGCGTTGAAACGAATGAACAAATGGTACCAGCAATCATCTACTTCCACGCATCCAGTGTAAATTACTTTTCCCAAATTACTATGTAACTAAATGTGGCTTCTGTAGGTCAAAATCACCACACTATGGCGAACTGGTAGTTTTGGGTAAATTTTCCCCAAAATTCATGGTTCGAGAAGATAATTTGTGCTGGCTGAGTTTTGCATGTATTATTTGTATACCTTTCCAGAGGCAACTAGTTGCTTTCAAATGAAAGTTGGCGTAGTATTTGTGCGTATCCTTGACGTAACCGCGGCAGGCCAAGGGTGACCGTACTTGGGTGTAGTTTCAATTGCAAAACTAGCCCAAATGGTTAAAGAATTATAACTGAGGCTAGACCTAATTTTGCATGAAAAGTTTAGTTGATCAGCGTTGCTTCTCTCAGGTTCTAAACGACCAGCAGCCCTCTTTGTCCCACAGTCTTTACCGTTCAGCCTAGTTGTCGGTAACATATGTAGAAGTCTCTGCATCGGCTGTACGTGAAGAATTGAACACAAATACGAAACACAATTTTCCGGAGCTCTGTACTAGTGATGAAGATCCTCCGATTAATCCATGCAGTATTCCATGTTGTAACCAGAACATTAGTATGCTTCTCACACCCTGCTCAGTAATTTCCAGTGAACTGAATTCTGATCACCTTGAAACAAAAAATCGAAGTAATCAACACATTTGACGTATTGATGACCGCAGATTGAGGCTGGCATTGGTCGAACAGCACGTGACTGTGTAAATTGTATACACAGAAATCATTCCAAGCCGTCGAGTCGGTTCCACAGCCGATGTCATACCACGTTTGGCGGCGCTTACATCGGCATTATTGTGGTCCATTTGTGGACGGGTACAATGATCCGACTGTTCGTGACTCCTACTTGCACTGAATAGAACCGTATTACACGGCTTCATCATGTGCATACTTCACAATCACTGCATTTCGGACGAGTTTTAGCCGAGAAGAATTTCCCCGTGTATGGATTGACTGAGTGGGTTGGGTTGTTGGCATCTGTTGACTGCACGCAGACCTCCTCAACCGAGTGATGTGGCTGAGAATCTTGTGCGTTCTCTGGAAAGTGCTATACCCTCCTTTACTGCCACCACTTTTGCTGAACTCGATAAAAGTTTTCATACTCGTTCGATGCAATACAACAGTGCAGCCCACACGACAACGGAACAAAGTGCATGCAAACTAATCAAGCAACGCGCTTTGGCGATCAACATGCTTTGTCTGAAGTCGGTTGAAGTTCTGTACCGTGGCAACAAACTTCGACCATCCAGTGAAATCGTAGTGAACAGTATTGACACTCGCATGTGCCCAATACTCGAGTTAGCTGATGGTTATGCTCACCACGGAGATGTTGATCGAATTGAGTATAATTTACGCGATGCAAGTTGATACTGAACGTTCTGTTCCTGAGTATGTTTTCGCTTTGAATTCCGTTACTGACGTAACTGCAGTTGGACCGGCGCAGGGGAGAACTTCTGGGTGTCTAAAGAGGAAGCAGTGTCATCAGTGAGACAATTCAGACCGTAATTGCAACTGTGGCATACGTAGTGAGTGCGACTCGCAACCGAGCGTCGCATTATCGTTGTGTAACAGTCGTGGTGTTTTTCGTATCTCGGGTTGGTGGTTTTGGTATTGATATGTTCGCCGAGCTTGGCATTTAGATTGCAAACGTTTCATCACCACGCGAGTTGACATCATCAGTGCGTGAGTGTATCAGCGTATAATTTTGAATGTGGCCCCATGTAACAGCATGACTAGTTGAGCTGCGCATGATACGGCTTGCATGAAAATTCTGCTGACTCACTTGTTGCTTCATTGCTACTGTGTGGAAATTTCTGTGGGATTGCACCAGGTACCCTTGCGATTACCAATGCCCAGTGCAATCTACACCGTGTAATCCCACTAACTAACTTCGACTTCCAACCACACCCTCGAGCTCCTCTCTCCTGTATCAGTCGGGATATCTTGGGTTCTGGTCGAGTAACTGCATGGGTACAGTCGAAGCCCATCGTGCTATCTGTGTAGTTACAGTAGTTTCATTGTCAAATCGCTCTTACAAACCTAGTAGGCAAAATTCGATAAATCACTCTACTTGTGTTCCATATTCCCGCCATCTTAGTAGCTTATTCACGAACCTCGGCCCTATCTACACCGTTTGTGAGATTTCAGAGCTTTCAGTTTCAATCATGTGACTGGGTTTTTCTCCACGTTGGCTCGAACAAGCTTCCATGACAATTATATCGAAAACGGAGCACACGGTACCGTTTAGCAGAATCGTCACTCCAGAATACTCCTAAGTTATTCGTGAACTGAGAAGGTGGGGAATTACCAGGACTGTGTGATTTCTTGCCGAATTCATAAACGATAGATTTTCATTCAACAATTAATTTCAGCCTTTGTATACTCTGATAATCATTCTACATGAAATAAATTATTGTCATAATCAACGTTGTTTGTTGCATTTATTTAGCAGTTGCGCCATCTGGAATGTACTCGAGGGCGCATAAGCACCCATAATTTCAGAACAGTTTGCAAGGTACCAGTAATTCGGTCTGTTTGCTAAGTTCCCGTTTTATCACAGAAGATTCCTCATGCCAAATAAACCGGTAACAAATTTGGTGGTACATAACGCATTCTGGAAGGAAGCGGCTAAACGATGCTGGAGGTAACAGGTCATCAGTCAAGTGTACGTAGGCAGGTGTCAAGAGACGGGGATATTGAAAACTAAGCAGCTATTCATTTTTCCGATTGTGTGGTTGCAGATAGTCCAAGAAAAGTCAGGTCGCTGGCAACCTAGTCGTGATCACTGCGGGCTGAGGAAGGCTATAGTTTGTGATAAGCAACTGTTCTCGCACGTGCTGAGTGTAACCGCTTATATTGGCAAGATAAATTTGGCCCATGTATATCACCAGATCCCGGTAGCCAAAGACGATGTACCCAAAGTCAAAGTGGTGATTGATTTTTGCCTTGAAAGTATTTTTCAGGTGCCATTTAGTTTGAACAACGCAGCTGAAGCTACATAACGCTTCATTCACAATGTTATACGTGGTCTAGTTTTTCTCTACCCTTACATGAAAATTTAAGTTATGCGCCTCAGTAAGTTTACTTATGATTTTTCTGTTACTTTTTTCGAATAGAAGACATTAAGCTTATTCGTTTTCTAACGCAAACGACACTTGATAAAGTGCTTGTTGAAGCAAGCAGCAACTCGACGCATTTATTTGCATTGCTGCTAATGTGATTACCAATAACTGATTTCTTCAGCCTATTTTGAACGTGTTGTGCTGAATGTGGCAATAATATCTACTGATACCGGGTTCTAAAATGCCATAGGAACATCAATCCTCTTTTCTTTTAATTGGACGGACAAACGTAGTTGTCGCTCATTAACAGTACACGCTAGTCAACATACGGGGATATTGAAAACTCAACAGTTATTTGTTTTTTCGCGATTGTATGGTGGCGAGCCAAATTCCAACAATACATCCGATGAGCAAATCGGCCCTACGATTTTTTGACAATCCATTAACACGTGAGATCATTTTAGACTCCGAGCACAAACTGGACCATTCCACCAGTCCTAAATTGTCTTTCGTCATACGCACTTATTCGATTAATTTCTAGTACTAGTAATATCGAGAATTTCAATTTTGCCACCACATCATCATGTTATTTTTCGTGTGTGTTTTTCTACTTTCGTTTAATATTTCACCCTATACAGTTACTTTTAACCGCTTCGGAAAAGACGACAGTTTCATTCGATCTCAAGCTCTCCAGTACTGGGTTTTCAGTTAGTGTAAGATTACGCATTCTATTTCATAGAGATCAAAGACTACCGACGGGTTGCGAATATAACCCAAACATTTTTCTAGCAGAACATGTTGTGCATTTTGCAATGTACTGTCAGATATATTATCTACGCAACTAAGGGTATGTGCATCAAGTTTTGACTCATCAGAAATCTACTGCTACGGGAAGCAGCTGAGAAACAATCTAACTTACACACTTGTCCAACCCGTAACACGCTGTTCTTGGCCGATTTGAATTCTATTGACATCACGATTAGGCAATCAAAACCTCCCGGTTGTTCCGCAAATGAACTGCATTATTCCTATTATTACTCAAACGCTTAACAGTCAGATAAATCTGTTGTTTTGAAAGTGTTGTCGACGCGAAACAGGCAATTTTTCAGTAAGGTGAAACGGTTGTATTCCATCGTTAGCCAAATCCACTTGAACTACCATCAAGGCATTTGCGGAATACTTAGTGTTAAGAAAGATAACGGCTACCGTATCACTTTGTGGCCGTTGTCTGTGTCTTCAGAGAAAATTGGGAATACGATCATAAACTTCCAATATATGAGGTTTCGTATGAACACCAACCCTGTTATTTCTGACGCATCAGTGTAGGGATTACCAGCTCAAAATGAATTACCTACCAGTGCATTTTTAACAAGTGAGTATTGCGGAAATTTTAGATGCAATAGCTTGTTCGTGCTTATTGTGAATTTACTGACAACCTAGCCCTGATTTCACATCACCATGTTAGCAGGACTGTGCACAGTTGAGGAGCTTCTAAGAAAGTGAAGTTCGAGGTTCCTGCACCTTTCCAATATATTTGAGCAAAGTGCTAGTGGACACGTGAGTGGTATTTATTTTGAATTTTCCACTAAACTGTTTGACTTCACAGCCAGATTGGGGATTGACCACGTAAACTGCGCAAACAGTGACAGTATGTAGAGTATGTTGAGTCAAGAATCAGCTAACAACATGCTAGCACTCAGGCAGGCTGCATATTTAAGTTGTTCACAAATGTACTTGTGAAATCGCTCCTGACGATTTAGAATAACTCACTCAGCAACGCATACTAAACACTTCCAGTAAAGCTTTTTCAGACGATTAGGTTAACGACATTATCTTCCAAGTCCAAAAACGTCAAAAAAAGTCGATCGAAAGGGTTGGATTTTATACGGTACTGTTCGTCATAATCGCAGTTAAAACAGATTATCTCATGAATACGTCGAACAATTTTGAAACGAGTGTTCAAAGTGATCGGGTTTTTGTGTAATCATTAGGATTGATGAACTGCAGATAACTTGTGGTTATTTGCAAATTCTATCTTATTTCAATAGTGTGCAGTTCTCAGTGGGGTCGAGATTCGAAAATACATCAAAATGACACTGCTTCTGACCTCGCTGTAGTTGTCTGCAAGATTACCAAATTGGTTGTTGGTCTCATCTGCACAGATTCAATAGTTATTACTTAGCAGTCATATCTATTAAAGACTGCATAGCGTACGACGTTGGATTTAGTCCGCATATCAGGTCCTTTTGTGTCGTTAGACCAAACGCTATTCCTGACAGTTTGTTCGAAAAGACTCGATTGTTGATGAACGAGTATAAATACCAATGTCTTCTCTAGTGGAAAACGAGGCAAAGGACATTGCTTGGTTAATAAACGTTGAAGCTCTGCCCGAAGCTGACTTTGCCAGACCGCAAGTTACTAGTTGAATTGTCACGCACTAAACTCAGCTGTCACTTGTCGCTTTCTACATTGAACATGACCTAGCAGACCACCACTAGACAGAATCGTGCCATATCCCCTCAAGTAGTTGAACCAGTAAACAAAATGTAATTCCTATGAGCAGTATTAACAGCTGTTGTATTGTGTGTGCTTTTATCCAGCCTTTAAATATGCTCTCAATTATGCATTCGAATATACCTTGCTGCTGACAACACGATCGAAAGATATCGTATACCTATGAATATTTTAACATTTCTGGATAGCTCTCAGATAGAGTCTGTTTTCATTTTGTTTTCAGTGGTCCACTCGTTCCTTGCAGCGTCGGAATTATGATAACTGAACTGAACAGCGCATCCGTGAGAAAAAAAGCTGAGTTTTGACCAGGCCTGGACAGCACTGATCACATCTCCACACTCAGTCAGACGGAACTTATGTAGAAAGGCAGAAAAATTTGTTTCCAAGCATAACGGAGGCATGTGGTTCAGTTGACAGACCTGTACTCCGGGACTGCACACCGAGGACGGGTGTGCCCGAGAAGGACATGGGCATCCTAAAAGCAAGTTACCGCAAGGACTGGGGCCTAGGGCAGCGAAGTGCCGACCTTTAACATCTTAGTAGGGCGCAACAGGGTTGCTCAGCCTTCCCTTCAAGAGTTAGTAGTAGAAGTGATTCTAGAGTGTGTCTTGACTGACTGCACATATGTTGACATAAAACTGCTCCTAGGTGTTCAACTCTGGAGTGCAAAGAAAACGGGCAACACCTCTATACTGTGAGGGATCACAGTGAGCCAAGAACAGCTCGAACAGACTACAGGCTTCAGTTAGTGAATTCGATATGACTTTTATACCTTCAAAGTTCAAGGTGCTGTTACAGGTTTAAGGTCTAAGAACGCTGTCTGATGTGACGAAGAATATGAATCAGTGGCGCTCGTGTTGCAAACCTTTGTGCATCGGTGTAATTTTCCCCCTCTACCTACAGTGTTTCTCCTCATTGTCTTACACCCTGCCGTTATCCTTCTCATATCAAGATACGTTGGCTACTGTATGTGGTCATTCCGCGGTATACATCAGTGTTACACGATTATTGACTTCACAGCCAGATTTGGGATTGACCACGTAAACTGCGCAAACAGTGACAGTATGCAGAGTATGTTGAGTCAAAAATCAGCTATCAGCATTCTAACACTCAGGCAGGCTGCATATTTAAGTTGTTCACAAATGTACTTGTGAAATCGCTCCTGACGATTTAGAATAACTCACTCAGCAACGCATACTAAACACTTCCAGTAAAGCTTTTTCAGACGATTAGGTTAACGACATTATCTTCCAAGTCCAAAAACGTCAAAAAAAGTCGATCGAAAGGGTTGGATTTTATACGGTACTGTTCGTCATAATCGCAGTTAAAACAGATTATCTTATGGATACGTCGAACAATTTTGAAACGAGTGTCCAAAGTGATCGGGTTTCTGTGTAATCAGTAGCATTGATGAATAATAATAATGCAAATCCTTCTGGCACACTTCAGTTGCAGACCCAATCTCAATGTAACCCGGTGCTCTGAAATGGTCACATGCACGCAATTTTTAGTCGAAATAAATTTTAATCTTTGTGCGGTCAGCTGTGTGGGGGTGACGTTTATGCATATTCTAAGGAAATCGTCTACTTATGTAATCCTGACAACTTATCCAGCCGAGACACTTTGAAGAGAAATCACAACGGGGTTGCGTATTGAACCAGCATATTCGTATGTTGTATATGGACGACCGGGTTGGACCCAAGTGAATCTCACTCTTGCACCTCATTTTAAGCCGTCCTGATCTGACTGCTTGTCTCAGTGTTACAGTTCCACTCTTGCGATTGAAAATCGTGTATGCCAATTTCCCAGCCACTGTTCAAATCTTGACTTTCATTTACATTATACCCCTGTAATTATCTGAAGATTTTATTGGACAGGCTATCTACAATAAATACGTTCACTTCAGTGTGAGTCGTACTGCTGGTAAAACACTGTCTGGCTTCGTGCGTTGAACTGTGAATACCTTTTTTTCTACCCTATATGGAAGCAGCTGAATAAATATGCATACTGATAGCTCGGTCCCCGACATGTAGATGTTTCTCTGAACTTAATCGCTTGCGTGAAAATTTAGTACAAAATCCAGAAATGATTCCAGTTTGACTTTGATGACCTTAAGTGTCAAGTTAAAAGTGAATCCGGTTCAATAGTTTAACGCATTGATCGCTGGCATGGATGATTTTGTTGTCTTTCTTCTTGTACAGAACGGTGACTGATATCCCTATGGAATGTGCCTTTTAATTACGTTGCCCAGACATAAATTGCCAGCAATGGGTCCGGAGGTGTTTCCACAACAGCACCCTCGCTTTTGTTCGCTTTATCATGCATTATTTTGGTACTCATTTCCGCGCATATATTACTATACTCCATCTGACTACACTAAGTAAGCCAGTTTTCACGTCGTGACATCCAAAATGTTCTCAGATAATATCAGTTTACTTCACATTTGGCACGCTAATGAACAAATGAATCACATACATGGAACCCCTTATTTTGTTTCCCAAACCCAGTTTTCGAAAAATGACGACGAGCTCAAATAGTTCTTGTAACAATTTTATCCCTAACGTCTTTAAATCAACCTCGTCAGTTATTGAACAAGAGTTAGCAAACAATTGTGCACGTCGGAAACAGGAAGTGGTGGCCATCTCTCTCTGTATATTATTTGTAGATAATAAGGTCTCAGCCCGACGATAGTTGTTGGTAGAATGTAGTCAGTCGTACTTCAGTTCTCCTAAGGATGTGAGGGTCCTGTACTCGTTTGTGTTGCGTTTGATTCTCTCACAATCTTTCATAGTTCCGCCTTCTACAATCGAGTTTAGCACGATCATTCCTGTAATGTTATTCACACGTTCGTTACAATTATCGTAAATGCTGCTGCTATTAAGTGTACTTTTCACCTTGGTTACTGGTTGCACATTTCAGTGGAAGTTGTGTTGGATTATTATGCATTGTGGTCGGTTAATGGAACTTGAAATCTAGCATGATTGTATGACTTCGCACATCTTTTCTTCCATCTAGCCTGTAAGTGTTAGAAATTCATCCACACGATTATCAACTGTGGATCAGGAAGAATTTTCTTCTGGACCGTCGGAGTATGGCTGTTTCGTATTAACCATTTTACAGCACCAAAGTCCAAACTAGATAATTAAAAGCCGTCTCACATAAGATCCTTCAAGACAATCATGGAATGAATTGTGAGTTTTGCTAGTATGACAATCTTAGTGATGTAAAATGTATTATGAGTGGTGTTGTAAATGATTGGCTACTATGTTCTTCACATACTTTTGCAAGTATTGGTGCAAATTAACATCATTTCTGTTCATACTTCCATGACACTGCTGTTTTGACACTATGGCCCGCACACATCCGGTGGACGCAGATGCATGACCACCTGCTAATCAAAATGTGCCATGACCAACCTGGTGTCGTTTCTCGATTAGTCAGTTTAATTGAAAAAGTTTCCGAACTGTTCTTAATTACAGGATCACATGTAAAGTGTGATACAGGGTGTTAGACGAATGTCTAACTCCGATCCGGTTTGCAAAACAGACCGACGAGTAAATAAAGCTGGCGCAAACAATCAAGGTTTTGTTTTTCATTACCCTCACTCTCGATCGCAAATTCTGGGACGTGTAAAGGTGACCCAGAAAACTGGATGTCATTTGTCCTTAGATTTACGCAAACTGGAACCTCATCTCAGCCCCCAGACTCATGAAAGAAGTGTAAACGGTGTTTGAGAAGTTTTGCGTACTGAAACATCTCTCACCCAAAGCTACTTCAGGTGGATAGACCAATGTGTGAACGTAAAATCTGTGTTGCGAGTACACCCATTATGACAAAAATTGCGGCCAAGAGGATCCTGAATAGCCTCTCATCTCTTAGAGGCAAAGATACCAGGTACAATCAACCCTGAAAGTAACAATCTAGCCCAAAGAGTACCGCTGTCCTTCTGAAGACAGCCAATGTCCATGTGTATTTTGTCTAATGCTGTTTCTCTACAGCAAGGCTCTCGAATCGTTGAAGCTTGTCAGTTTCAATCAGCCTGGAATTGCAGATGGGACGGAGACATGACTGACACCTTACATATCCAACCAAAAGACAGACCACCCTGGTTGTTATTTCAAGAAGTGTAAAAGGGGGGAACACGAAGCAGTCCGCAGCGACGACGAATTACATGTAGCCCTAAACAGAGTTCCAATCCTGATGATACTTATAGAGTTCTTGTGGATAACTGTCAGAACACTCCACTCGTCATACTTCGTCGTTTATGTCATCTTTCCCTGCCCATCAGCAACCTTATAATAAAATGAAATAATGCACATCGTCATCAGGTGAGTTTATGATGTCCATGGAAGTCGCGCCATCGTTCTAGTGATTTCAGCCTACCGTATAAAGGTTTTACCGGTGAGACAACCTCCGCGTCGCAGGAACTGGCGCTAACGGAGCACAGTGACCAACCTAGCAGGTAAAGAATAGGTCGCCGACTTTTTCGGATAATCGTGGTGTTGGCCATCAAACCCTACAAAAGTCGGTTTTCCATTGGGCGTGATCGATCAAGTCACGGTCATTTTTAGTCTAATATATGACTTAACTATCACTCAACCACCACTACTGACCAGATGCAATTTTACACAAGCCACCATTCAAAAAATTCGGAGGCACATATCAAGTCAGCTGTATGTTACCCAGAAAGGGTTATACAGTTGATTAACAATTAAATAACGTCATGTCACATCTGCACGCGCAGAAAATAGATTTTCCTCATCTCACATTTAACACTATTGACAATATTGCCCGGCTCAAACCCCTGCTAGGAGTTAGGTAGATTAGAAGTCGGTTTTATGGAACACGCTTCTTAAGGAGGACGGTACCTAACACCAGATGCACGGGAGTTTTCATGATCGATATAGAGCAGTCATATACAACGACCGCATGACTCAAAAACTATCTTTTACGAAATCCATCATGGACTGCCCTGAAAGGTCATTCAAACAGGTATCCTCCTTGATCACGTCAGAGACAGCTATATTATCCCTCAAGAAAATTCTGGAAACCTCCAAATCCAAATCCCAGGTAGCAGAGACATTGCGTATTCAGCGCGCACCTGTCTTTTTGATTTTTACTGATGCAAACTTACACAGTACAGTTTTTATTCCCAGTTGTCCTTCAGATTCCTCTCATATTTTCTCTCAGGCCGTTCTACATAACAAGCTGTTTTCTTGCGCGCGCTGACAATTCATCGGAGCTTGATGAAACGCTCACATTTATGCTGAATATATATGTGAGTAGACTGGCAAAGCCGCCTCCTCGTTTGTGCCGCCGTTCAAGTATAACTAGTACTGCTCCAGACAGTTGGAAGCGTGCTGTAGTTTCCTGCTCAACTACAACGGCGGAGATAAGATAAAAGTTAACAACTTTAGGCCGGTTGCTGTGTGGCCAAGCTTGTAGAGGTTCACGTAGAAAATAATGAATAATTTCGTACTGGTTCATTCAAGCATTCAATCACTCTTGACATCGGCGCAACCGGGCTTCACATACAGTCTCTCTCGGATTACTAATCTGCGAGTCGCAGCTTGTAAAGACACTCTCGGGTTGACACGTTTTCCAACAACCTTGTTATTTATTGCGATCATTAGAATTAATGAAGCTGTTTTATTGCGACCGTCCACGGTCATAACAAGAATTTCCAATCCCTCGCAAGCCGGTTGGTCGTGTTCTTCATTTTGTGATGCTTCGCTTACAGATCATTTTCCCAGTCTAATTACACTAAACACCACTGTTTATTATTATGTTTTCTGATTTAATTCTTGTGGAGAATGAGCACAGTTTTGAAAGTAGAGACGTTTCAGTCCAATAAAACCTAGCTCATGGACAAGTCGTTCAGTAGACACAATGTTCTTAGAATTCACGAAAGCGTTTGTTAAGGTAGATCGTAAGATTTTTTCATTTAAATGAATAACCTGGACTCATGTAGCTAGGTTTGCTCGTGGCTCGAATAGTGGTTGTCCTGTTTTACATACAGAGTCAGAATCAGTGGCGAGCTATGTAGGTCATTCGGTGTTGCAGCTGTGATGCCATTATGCTCACTACCCGGTCCGTTCCTATTCTTGGCCCATAGCAGAGACCTCTTAGCAGTTAATAACTCCATATCTGTTATTTAAGCAAGGGGCACAAATCCCTGATGCACTGTACTTAGCTCCGGAGACGCAGAGGGCCCTCGAAGAAATTTTAATACATTGGGCTGATGCGTGTGCAAAAGCGACCGTTATTTAACGTAGTCTAGTCGAAGGCTATATATATTCTTCATCACAATAATAGAACATACCACCCTGATGACGTCACCTGCGAATGAAGTACTTAACTTAGTTCAACGCCAGACCCAGTTTCGACGCAGTAGTAAGTGTACAGCTTATTGTTGACAGTACAGTAAAACAACGGTAATTGGAAATGGGTTTAGTGACAATTACTACACAGTTCTTACCACTGTTTACCAGGAGTGCGATATATGTGTCATATTTGCATCGAACCTATGCTTTAGTGCCAAGTATATTTTGGTGTGGAAGAAAATCAACAGCAGGTGGGTGATGCTCGATAGGGCTGTCGGGAGATTCCTAGTCGATGCACTGTCACACACCGACAGAACGTTAGTAAGGTCGATTCAGGAGGTCAACCTCCAAGCATTCATATTTTCTGGAAAGAAAATGAGAATACTCTAGATGTCATTCTGAGGAGAGCTACTGAAAGACTTGCTAGTTTACCTACCGCGTCGTATAGAAATTGTCTTTAAAAGTTAGAACCATTTCTTCCAGTCTACAAGCATTTGAGACATGATTTTACACTGAAATACACAATATTTTGTTTCATGAACCACTCTGGCAAAGTTCTTTCCGCTATCGCCTATACGGTCAACCCCACATACCACAAATACAACGTTTCTGCACTACATGGCAGCGATTTGTGTAGACGGTATAGCTTTACCGTTCTAGTTTGTCCGACATATACTACAAGTCGAATGATAAGTGTTCCGGTAACATCAGTCGGCGCATTCACAAAGTAGATGGACGATTGGATTATTCTACAATCACCCCCCCATGTCTTCCTTCTTGCTATTTTCGTCTTGATTAATTTTTTCCTTGCTGTCCTTTTTTCCAGAGTATTTCGTCCTATTATTATACCGGATGGCTGGAGTCCGCCTGTTACGTTTGTCGTTCTATGTTTGGTACGGTATGGAGCGATGAATTGGTTTAGATATGTTTGGTTTTTTTATAGAAAGTCGATCATAAGTTTATCTTTACTTGTCTTCTCTGTGTGCAACAAGCAATTAGGATACATTATGTACAATCACTGCACATGAAAAGTCTGTTTTCCTTAAATACGTAACTATCATTGCCTACCGATTAAAAATATCCTCTTAGTATCGTTTGCCATAGGCTCACTCCATCTGCACCGATTGTTTCACTAGGTCCATTCCCGGTCGACTGGTAAGCTACTTGCTGACGTGATTGCTTACCCCATTTTGAAAGCGTTCTTGCCGGATAACTTGTGTATCCGATTAACCTACATTCAATGTGGAGGACCACATTTATTGCGATTATGACAAACAGTACCGTATAAAATCCAACCCTTTCGATCGACTTTTTTGACGTTTTTGGACTTGGAAGATAATGTCGTTAACCTAATCGTCTGAAAAAGCTTTACTGGAAGTGTTTAGTATGCGTTGCTGAGTGAGTTATTCTAAATCGTCAGGAGCGATTTCACAAGTACATTTGTGAACAACTTAAATATGCAGCCTGCCTGAGTGTTAGAATGCTGATAGCTGATTTTTGACTCAACATACTCTGCATACTGTCACTGTTTGCGCAGTTTACGTGGTCAATCCCAAATCTGGCTGTGAAGTCAATAATCGTGTAACACTGATGTATACCGCGGAATGACCACATACAGTAGCCAACGTATCTTGATATGAGAAGGATAACGGCAGGGTGTAAGACAATGAGGAGAAACACTGTAGGTAGAGGGGGAAAATTACACCGATGCACAAAGGTTTGCAACACGAGCGCCACTGATTCATATTCTTCGTCACATCAGACAGCGTTCTTAGACCTTAAACCTGTAACAGCACCTTGAACTTTGAAGGTATAAAAGTCATATCGAATTCACTAACTGAAGCCTGTAGTCTGTTCGAGCTGTTCTTGGCTCACTGTGATCCCTCACAGTATAGAGGTGTTGCCCGTTTTCTTTGCACTCCAGAGTTGAACACCTAGGAGCAGTTTTATGTCAACATATGTGCAGTCAGTCAAGACACACTCTAGAATCACTTCTACTACTAACTCTTGAAGGNAGAAAAGAGGATTGATGTTCCTATGGCATTTTAGAACCCGGTATCAGTAGATATTATTGCCACATTCAGCACAACACGTTCAAAATAGGCTGAAGAAATCAGTTATTGGTAATCACATTAGCAGCAATGCAAATAAATGCGTCGAGTTGCTGCTTGCTTCAACAAGCACTTTATCAAGTGTCGTTTGCGTTAGAAAACGAATAAGCTTAATGTCTTCTATTCGAAAAAAGTAACAGAAAAATCATAAGTAAACTTACTGAGGCGCATAACTTAAATTTTCATGTAAGGGTAGAGAAAAACTAGACCACGTATAACATTGTGAATGAAGCGTTATGTAGCTTCAGCTGCGTTGTTCAAACTAAATGGCACCTGAAAAATACTTTCAAGGCAAAAATCAATCACCACTTTGACTTTGGGTACATCGTCTTTGGCTACCGGGATCTGGTGATATACATGGGCCAAATTTATCTTGCCAATATAAGCGGTTACACTCAGCACGTGCGAGAACAGTTGCTTATCACAAACTATAGCCTTCCTCAGCCCGCAGTGATCACGACTAGGTTGCCAGCGACCTGACTTTTCTTGGATTAGCTGCAACCGCGAGACACACGAACTCTCGGTAGAACGTATTATTCTGCGTCCGGGCATATGCTCAGATTCCATCCCACTAATTGCCCGTCTGTCGGACACCAACCGGCAAGGCAGTGTTGAGACTGGAGGTTCCGTATTGCGTATGTGCTTCTCCAGTAAAGAGATCCATAAACCGTCCAAAAGCTAAAGGTTGAGCATATGCGGGTGTTATGGCCTCAACCGTTGCCTTTATGCCAGGCATGCTCAGTCTGGTACCGGAATCGATTAGCATACCAAGTCTCGTACGGATCAGGAGATCGAATTGTCGGATCAAATCAGTATTAGTCATGGCAAAAGGTACCACAGTCATTGGAAACATCCAAAAATGTCCGCCAGGTGCGTAAATTGATTTTCAACAAATTTTCTTGTATTCTACACGGAAATCTCGTCCAACTCATCGGTCGGTAGCTAGCCGGTGAGTGTGGAACACTGGCTTCATAAATGAGAATTAATTCACCTTCCATTTACTCTGTTAGAAATGCACCCTCAGAGGGAATCTGCTTAAATAACCCAGAAATGCTTCATAAACATATCAACAACCTTGTGTGTTACAGAAGTAACCTCGCCGTGTGCCTGAAGCAAGAACAAGGCTGAGGGAAGATTTCTGCGCCCATGACGCACGTGGTTAAAAACAAAGTTCAACGGAGAAACACCACGGTTTTTCCCTCATTATAGGAACACGTGAGACAGTGAAAACAAAAACCGGTGCGTTGACTGTGTGTATTACTCTCGAAAATGGAAAACAATCTATAGAGAAATTTCTTGCTTAAGCAACTCTGAGTAGCAAAGCACGTGCTAGGTTATGATTTTGCCCCCAAAAGTTAATAGAAAAGAATGACCAAGAAGAAAGTAAGTAGATTGGGGAAAAATCATTACAGGTGTACGAGTATACCTGTACACTTATAATTATGAGTAATACTCGCACTTAAGTGCGAATATCAAAAATATCATCCATTACAGCGATCGCTATACTCGGCAGGACCTCACAACATTGGTTTCACAACGCTTGTGCACGTTCATCTTGCAGTCTAGTTTTCCATGCCAGAGTGAAGATGAGGAAATCAGGAACCTACTTTGACATTTAATTCCTTGATGCCGCATGCCATAAAGAAGAGACCCACAGTGTTCACAAAAAGTGGGCCTAAAGAATGTGTGCACATAGAACTTATGGCCTCGTACGGGCTAAAAATGAATAACGTTGTATGATCATTTCGAACCATACATCGACATTTTTGTCTACGCCAACGCCAGCACAATTGAAAGACACTGAGTGATAGCATCTCTTGTGGACTGCAAGGCGACACACTTTGCACTGAACACCTTGTCTTCCCAAACCCCTGAAAAATTCCGCACAACCATGTTAAAATATTACCAGATAAAATCCTTGCAATGTCCACAAAATGTGAACTGCTTAAAAGCTCTCTCCACAAATTTGTGTCCATTCACCTCAACGACGTCCTTCCGACGTAAGGCTTTGTGATCAGAAGAGATATCACTTACATTCTCGGAAGAACAGCGCTGTATCTCGCGTCCCATCTCCACCTTTCTTCAGGCGACTTTGAGTCAAAACAGCGCCTTCCAAAGAGTTCACTCACGATTACTAGATATCAATCATTAAAACAAAAAGGAATTTTTTTATATTCTTCTCTTTCAAATTCCAGTAGCGGCAACAAGGGTTACTCATATCAATACCAGTTGACAATGTTCGTATGTAGCGGTTATCACGCACTATCAAAGTTGTACTCATGTTGTACGAAGAGTAGGATAAACAGATTGGGAATAACAACGTTTCGAGTAGGTTTTAATACTCTACGTTTCAACCACCTCAAGTGGCCTTCCTCCTGAGGAAAGGTTGTGTTATTCTCAATCTGTTTACCAATAATATGTTAAACGGGACGCCCAAACTATTCAACTTCATTCGTACTACATTTGGTGCGGATATCTTACAAAGAGTAGGATCTTCAGCGGTTAATACACGGGTTCGAGGCAACGACTCAAGGTTCCCAAATCCAGTCGGTTTTCCTTGCTCAGTGTCAGCGGGCTTCTGTTGATCTGAAAGGCGATCATTGAAAACAGGGTGTAGCACCGCTCTTGGGGATTACAGTGAATCCCAAAAACAGAGAAAGGTTATTCGCATAATGCAATTTTAGGTAAACGAGAATCAAGCAAAGCTTTGAAACGATCCCTAGAAGCGCTGCTGACGACCTCAGAAGGAAGGTTGTTCCAATAGTTAATAACCCTGTAAGAAAAGAACTGCTGCCTAAGAAATGTCCGAGGACGAATCTTGACAAGCTACCTATCATGTCCTCGCCTGCCGTCATCATTCACTACAGTGAAGAACTGTTCTACAAGACCTACTCTAGAGAAGAAGTGTATGAGTAATAAATCACTGCGGAGTTTTCGAAATTCAAGTGGGTAAAGGTCAAGAATTTCAAGTCGAGTCTCGTAAGTAACATTACTCAGGCCCGCGACCATCTTGGTAGCCGCGCGGGACACGCTCAACAACTAATGTCTCTCTTCAGGCCGGTATGCACGACCTGATTGGCATACTTGAGGAGTGGTCTTATATAAGTCCCGTGAAGCGTTTCAAAAGCTTTCTTGTCCATGCGGGGGAAAGTGCGCCTAATCATCATAAGAGCGGCAAATCCCTTTTTTGCCGCCATCTCATGGTGATACGTGAAGGACAAGTTAGATGACAACCAGATGCCCAGATCTTTCTTCAGGTCGATTCTCATGATGTCTACTGTGCCAGATGCGCTATGAATCATGAAGGCATTGCCAGAATCTCCACCGAGTGACATGTGAGCACATTTATTGTCATTTAGTGGGAGACTCCAATCGTCCGACCAGCGCTTGATCGCGTCAAGATCAATTTGTAGTGCGCTGGAATCAGTGGCATTCCAGATTTTTAGGTCGCCTGCATATAAGAGGACGCTGCTGGAAATGTTGCTTGGAAGGTCGTTGATGTAAATGAGGAATAACAAAGGACCTAGAACTGACCCTTGGGGAACTCCCGCAGAAATGAAAGAGGGAGACGAAAGGTCTGCTCCGGTCTTGACCCTAAACGTTCTATTATCAAGAAAAGAGGCAATCCAGCGAAGAACCTCTCCTTGAATACCGTAGGCTTCCAGTTTGTGTTTCAGGGGGCCGTGTGGGACACGGTCAAAAGCCTTGGCAAAATCAAAGAAGATGGCATCAGAGATGAGGCCATTGTCTTTGGCCTCCGTCAGACTATCCATGAAAATAAGCATGTTTGTTATGCATGACCGATTAGGAAGGAAGCCATGCTGTGTGGAAGAAAAAAGATTATTTGATAAGAAGTGATTGAGTATGGCGCGCTTTAGTAGGCGCTCCATTATTTTGCACGGGATGCTAGTGAGGCTGATTGGCCGATAACTAGCCGGAGAGTGCCGGTCACCCACTTTAAATATGGGTGTGACCATCGCCTCTTTCCATGCGCTAGGGAGGATGCTAGTCTGGAGTGTTTGCTTGAACAGCTTATAAAGGGGTTCAGCCAAACTAACAGCTGCTTCCTTGAGTATTCTGGGATGGATCATGTCGGGACCCATTGCACCGTAAGGATTAACCTTGAGTAAAAGGTCTTCGACATCTAGCACAGAAAACTCAGCGGTCACGAGTGGTTGCCTGAACTTCTGCAACGGTAGTACAGGATGCCAGCTCGGGGATACGACGTTATAGATTGCCGAGAAGTACTCCCTGAATAACTCGGCCACAACTAGGGAGTCAGATGAAGTCTCCCCGTTGGGTAGTCGTAAAGAAAGAGCTGAAGGTTTGTTCTTTCTTAGTCGCCGCATATGCTTGAATAAGAAGTTTTTGTTCCCGCGGGCTCTTATGAGGATCTTCTCTTGTACGAGTTTGGTGTGTTCGCGGATTTCCCGCCTACACCTGTTTCGGACAATGTGGAACGCGCTTAGGTCCTCTGAGTTTCCAGTAAGCTTATGCTTCGCGAATAATTGGGAACGGTTATCGAGAAGACGACGTATCCTGCGTGGAAGGGGTGGCCGATAAGAGAAAATGCACAGTTTGCGCGGTATAAATAAGTCGTCTGCTTTCTGAATTGCGCTGTGAAACGTGTGGTAGTTCTGGTCCACGGAGTCCAAGTCAAGAAGAAGTGAACCTAGGTAGGTTCTCAGGCCGTTAAAATCTGCTTGATTAAAGTTTCGAACGGTGAATCTTTTTGCTGGTTGTTGTAACCAGTAACAGATAAGGTCAAAGGCTAACAGAGAGTGGTCACTGTGTCCAAGTGGTGGCTTGATGATCACTCTGTCTACCAGGTGGCTCTCATTAGTGATAACTAAGTCGAGCAAAGAGGGAATCTGACCAAAACGGTGCCGCGTCGGGGCGGTGACGTGCTGTGACCACGCCTTCCGACGTATCAGCGTTGATAAGGAAGTCGAGAATCCGCTTTCACAGTCCTGGTGAGAAACTGATGCCCAGTTTATCTTGGGTGCGTTAAAATCACCCATAATAAGCAGATGTGTAAAGCGTTGTAGGCCTAGGAAGTTTTCCAGGCTTACCAGAAGGGTGTTGTCGTCGGGAACGTCTGATGAAGGAGAACGATAAATAACCCCCACTAGGAGTGAGTCTTGGCCGCGCAGTGGTAGTCGAAGCCAAAGAGCGTCACATTTATCAGAGGACTGGAAGCCACCAATAACCGTGGGTGTCGGGAGACACTGCTGAAGAAAAATCGCAGAACCCCCCATTCTCCCTCGGGCAGAGTCAGCCCGGTAAACAGAATACCCCGGAACACTCAGTTCACTGTCACTGATATCACCTGTAAGCCAGGTCTCCGTGAAGGCGAACATGTGGGGTTGGGTGTCATGAATTAACTGTCTGATTTCCGGTAATTTATTAAACAGACTCAGACAGTTGGTATACATGCATCTGAAAGCTACTTCCTCGTTGGATTTCGCGAGAAAATAGAAAGGATGGTGCGAGGAAGAGCCTGGGAAAGAAGGCCTAGAAATGAGGAGGGTGGTGGGGCTGGACTCGGTCTGTTCTTCCGAGTTGTTCTGACGACCCTTCTTCGAGGATGTGGGCGCGACATCACCGCCTGTGCGTACGTCAGCGACCCTAACGGGCGTTCGATCAGCGTTCTGGGTGCCGCCACCTGGGAACTTTGCGTCCCCGTCAAATTCCGCTGCTTGGGAGGGTGTTTGAAAGTTTTTACCCACGGAAAATTTGACTTCCTCGTTTGCTGGGAGCGGGGTTTGGAAGACAGCAAAGGGCGCTGTGTTATGGGGCCACTGAAAGAGATATTTATAGGGGTGGGCCAAATGGATGCTTTTTGAGCTTTAGGAGGCGGTCCTAGCAGGCTGCTTCCGTTCCGAACTCTTGGGAGGAAGAGTCTTCTGCTGGGCAGTTTGGTGGGTTTCAGGGTGGGTAACTCTGAAGACGGTTTTTGCGCGGTGTGTGTATCCTCAATGCTTGTGCCTGTGCCTGAGGCGCCGGTCGTTGGAACGACCATACAGACGGTGCCTCCGCTTTCCACAACAGACACAGGGGTCTGAGGGGCTACGTCGATAGCAGAAACTACGACTTTAGTCTCCAGTTGTAGCTTCTGGTCTGCCAAGATTTGTGACTTAGTCTTGGTCCGCTCTTCGCGTCTCGCTCTCTCTTGCCGGGAGCGATCGAAAGATACGTCTTTCGGATGGGCGTTGGCGGACTTTAAAGTCTCTGTTTTGCCCACCACTACCTCGGGGCTGAGCATGGCTGGCAAAATTACCAAAAGGCCAAGTGACATTTTGGTTTTCATGGCCCGCAGCCTACTTGCAAGTACCATGTTTGTGGCATCCATTGAGAAGTAAGTTCCTAGGACCGTCTTAGCTAGCTCGGTTGAAGAAGAGGTTGTAGGGAAGCGGCCCCACAAGACAACTCTTTTTTCCCTGAGAGCTTTATCCTTGATTCTTACTGCCGCCTCCTCAATGTGGGCAGTTGATAGGGCAACTGCTTTCTTGATTATTGCAACACCAGGGAGTGGTTCAACCGATCGAATGATTAGAAGAACCTGAAGTCAACGACACCAAGGAACAAAATTGCAACGGTATCGGGTACGCGGAGAAATAAATAGAAAGATGTACCACTAAATAATGGAACGATTCACTGAGAAGCTGCTGTCCAAGAGAAGGACAGCGCGATAACTTCACATGCAGCTTGAAACGACGAACATTTAACGTCGGTTGATCGTCAAATTAGCGGATTCGAAAAGCTTTTTCGTGCGATCGCTTTCCCTGTCCAAGAATCCACACAAATGAAGGAGTCAGAGACGGTGCGAAGTTATTCTCTTTTATTCTTGTTGACAGCCGAATCCGAAATTGATTTTTGTCTTAAAGCATGTGTGCAGATGTAGTTAACGAGATGGTGTGCAAGTATTCACAAAATGAATTGCAACCTATAATAATGAATGGTGGACGCTACAGATCAACCGAACCGAAGAAGGTCGGTTGAGAACAACACAACGAGTAAGCAGGCAGTATACTATTGACGTAAACTCAATGTGAAGGTAGGTGACATGACGACACGATGATATAATGGAACGAACGGCAAGCGTGGGGCGTCAGTCGTACTTTCGAGAGCGCAAGAAACTTGTTGGTATCTGTGCTAGTTTAGGCAAACGTTCAATGGGTTCGATGGGTTGGTTACGGTGAGAATTCCCCATCTCCATGAGTAAAATCTAAAGGTTCTCAACATTGGGTTGGAGTGTAATAGATGTAATTAATGTTGGTCAAGGCAATCCTTGAAAATTCCAACAGTTTTCAGTAACAACATCGTCTGGTAGTGCACTAGAAACCTTACGAACGCGCAACCAGGAATATCTATGGCTACGTTCTAGCTTTGGGGATGGCCACACAGTGTCACTTTATTACCCCTGTTGAGTGCCAGTTGGCACGGATGACCGGTGGACTCCACTATCAAAGGTCTAATGCCCAATAATTCCTGAGCCAACGATACTCTGAGGAGGATATTTTCAGAGATGTCGACCTTTCCTCATACGCCTGGTTTTTAGACTCGGACTGCCCTAGTGGCTCGACGCTGCATAGTCCCCAGGGGCAACTTCTCCTTTTGGAGGTATGGTGGCCAGATCCTTGTACACTCATACAGATGCGGTCGGAAGAAACTGTTTTAAAGAAGCTGAATACAACTACAGTTGAACTATCGAAGAGATGTTTGAATAACTTCAAGGTGTTTTCAGCCCTTGTCGCATTCGTCTCACCGTTCGTGGAGCTTCAAAGAGTGCACAAAACAATGGTTCCTAGGTCCCTTCCGATAATAACTGAGAGGATTGGTAGCCTTTGAGGTGGTAATGGGGTTCAGAGAGTTGCGAATTCGCATAACTTTATAATGACTGATGTTGAACTCAAGACGGTTCACTGGAGACCGACTGAACAACATTTTCGGGTGCTTCTGTAGGATGAGAGAAATCATCGGTAGTGTTGACAGCTCGCCAAATTTTTGCGTCTTCAGCGAACAGTAATAACGGGCAGAGGATCGTAATAGGAGGATGTTTGACAGATATAAAAAAATAAAGGGTTCAAGAATCGGACCCTGAGATACTCTACTGGGGCTAGGCCTGCAAGTAGAGAGAGCAACATTAACGCACATCAGGTACAGAGTGTTACGAAGGTATGTATGGATTCACTTGAGAAGGTTGCCTACCATCCCATCATAGGAATGTTTGTCGGTTAACACAACATGGTTCATGTGGTTGAATGCTTTGGCAGAGTCAAATTATACGACGTCTGTTCCATTGTACCGATAAACTGCTTTGGTCCAAAGATCAGTGACTATCAGTGGATTTGCAGTCCATGAAAGGCCCGTACATAATCCGTGCTGTACATTGGAGAAGAACTCACAAGAATTGAGGTGCTCATAAAGCTAGTCGTATGCAAACGCTTCGGAAATTCTTGGGGCGCGCGACGGCAAAATACTTAGTCTTCAGCTACTGTCACAACTAGGTCTACCACCTTTGAGAAGAGGTGAAAAATTTATGTTTCCAGTGGCTGGATACTCTCCATTGGGAGGCAGAATAAGCATTTAGAAGGTGAATAATTTAAAGATGTAGAACACGATACCGGCCTTTGTACGCTGGTTGTAGGAATTCGTGGAGCTTATCACAACGGAAAAACACGAGCGAACAGTCGGTCAGTTTGTTAGGATAATTAGCAGGTCTGCTTTGTAGTCGTGGTGGTTGATAAGTTAACTTGGACATGAAATGCTGCAGGCGACTCACGTAGTTTGTCGGATCAGGAGATGTTGCCTCGTCCGCTTAGGTTAGCAGCTGACCAGGTAAACGCAAGTTGGTGCCGTAGGTAAGTTGTGCTGGAGAACATTGACTGCAGCACGAACAGATTTGCGTAATCCAAGAAGCACAAGTGGTAGTTGATCAAACCAAGCGGTTGATTCTAGTTTGGTAGTCAGAGCAGCCTTCAATGTCCGGTGAAATCTCTCGACCATTCCGTTGGATCGTGAATGGTACGCTGTGGTACGAATCCGTTGAATTCCAAGGAGTCGTGTGAGTCGTTCAAATAGATGAGATTCGAACTGGGAGCCGCGGTCCGTAGTTATAGTGGATGGTATGCCAAAGCGTGAAATCCATCCGACTACGAATGCTGTCGCCAGGGTTTGAGTAGTGGTGTCACAGATCGGAAAAACCTCAGGCCACCAAGTAAATCTGTCGATACACATAAGGAAATAACGAAAACCTTTCGATGGCGGCAGGGGTCCAACAACGTCAATGTGCACATGATCAAAGCGAGCATCAGGAGGCGGAAATGTTCCAAGTGGTGTGACGGTATGAAAATGGATTTTCGACTGTTGACAAGCCAAGCAGCAACGCGTCCAATCGCCGATATGTTTGTTCATACTGAACCAAACGGATTGTTCAGAAATGAGTTTCCTGGATGCTTTGACTCCTGGATGTGACATGTTGTGAAGAGCATTGAAAACAGTTTTGCGCATTTCTTTTGGAACGATAGGTCTCGGTGATCCCGTAGAAAAATCACCGAGAAGTAATACTCCCTTATGTGTTATTTGCTGGTTTTTTATTAAGCTCTTGTGCTTATCTGTGTCAGGATCACTAGCTTGTAGTTTAGCCATAAGCACAAAATCAATGGAGCTGTCGAGTGAACGGTTTGCCAGTTGGACTCTCGATAGAGCGTCGGCTACCGTGTTTTGTTCTCCCATGACATATCGGAGGTCCGATGTATACTGGGAAATATAGTCCAAGTGGCGTAACTCCCGTGGTGAATGACGACCAGGTTTGGCTGATAGGGCATACGCTAACGGTTTGTGGTCAGTGAAAACACAACAGATTTTGAACAGCATCGCCGCGAAAAAATTATTCCAGTGTAAGTGTTACCGATTTCAATGTCAAGATAAACCTGCTCAACTTATGGTGACTGTGAGAAACACTGGCGTAAAACCCAGCGAAAACATCACTGGCCTCCGATCCAGGGTTATTAAGGCCTGATGTACCCAAAGGTTGCTATTACAGCTGCTCCCAAACCACAACACAATCACACGCACGAGATCCAGTAGCATTGGTGGATCGGGTGGATCGATTGCCTATGTTCGTCTGAGCTGCCGCATTACCGTTCACAAAGGTATGCAGTGCCAGACGTGCCCTCATGGTCACCACTTCAAGTGTACTGGCCTCAGGGAGGACCGGTACGCTTTGCTCATTTTTTCAAAAGGACCATTTATCCGTATGGGCTGTCTTTTTCGAGAAAGCTGAATCCCACCCAAGGGAACGCTGGATCCAATGCTAACCACCGAGAGTGAGCACAATACAAGAGCCTGCAGTGGAACTATTAACCGTGATAGCTTGAGTACGCACTAACAGATAACGATATCTCAAAGATGGTCAATGAAAAGGTCAAGTCAATGGATTGGATCTTTACTGTTGGGATTTTGGTGTACAAGCTTAATGCAGTATCGCTCGTCTGGACCGTGTCCTGTCCTGTACAGTTGGCAGTCAGTTGTTGTCGTTCAGTTGTCTGGTGCAGTTTTGTTCCGATCCGGGTCCGACCGCGTCATGCATGCCTGTGTATCGACCGCACGGAATCGCATCCAATTGTAGCGTTCCAATTGGCTCAGTGCGCAGATGGTGACTACGCGCGTGCGTGCGCTCGAGTATGGAAGAGAGCTGTCGGGCCGGTGAACGGGCATATGCAGGTTGGGGCAATGAGCGTCGCTTAGACTAGTCAGCTTGTCAAGTGACAGGACGAGTGAGAGGGCGAGACGGGGGCTACAAGCCACAGAAGCGCTTTCAGTTTGCCAGATTATGATCATGCACCAAGGCTGACTGCAAATCTTAACCCCCGCGATCAACAGAGTACCAATGTCCCCGGATGGACCAACCCAAGCAACCACATCAGAGGTTGCTGCCCACATCCTTTTGGAAGCTCACTTACTTGTGGAAATGCAAGGGTCTGAAAGGGCAGACCCCAAATGTGTTGAGAACCAGCACTCTTTCTCTGCACCCCCAAATAATTTTACCCCGAAAGTTTCTGTTGAAACTTATTTTATCCCTAAGCATCATAACCCAAAAGTCAGTTGGAGTCAACCCCTGCATCTAGAACGGCCCGAAATTAGCTCATCCCAGCAGCTTACCCTAGCGCCGGAGCGGGATCACTTCGTCCCAGGTTCTCTCCCAAACCACAACCCCATCCAAATTTTCAAGAATACAAAGGTGAAAATCACCCTCAAGAAGCTAAGAAAGCTAGAGCGGTCCCGAGGTTATTGACCTTGACCCGACAGAAATAAACGAAGCGTCCCAAAGGACGCTCATGTAGACCCAGGCTGTGATGAAACGACCGCCACTCTCCAAGAGGGTTCACGAAGCTACAATGCCAGTTACGCACTCCCTCTAGCTATTGGCACTACTTTCTCACTCGCTTCCTCGTATACTTTTATCTTTTTGTACCCATCCAGACGAAGAAGTAGCCCACAGTTTCGTGTACACCAACTGTCCGATCCTCCGTAACAAACCGCCAGAAATCAAGCAGATGGACTACGACGGTAGCTCTCAAATTCTTGCTTTACATGAGACCTGGCTTCCTGCAGATTTCACTGATAATGATCTGCATGTTTCTGGGTGCTCTTTGTACCAAACGGGCTCCTCTCATGGACGCCTGGAAGGCTGTGACGTATCCACAAGCCAGAAGCTCCTGGTGTTCGCCGTCTTAGGGAAACTTACCTCCCCAGAGAAATGCAACACACTCTGTACTGAACTCTAACTCCATAGACGTGACACGCTTCCTGTCGGTGTTACGTACCGTTCGCCGTCGTGTAATGCATCCGACGACGAGGCCGTTCTTGCCGCCCCAGACCGTCTCACGTCTACCCAGCGTTTCTTCCTTCTCACCACTGGTGACTTCAACCAACCCAAACTCAACTCCTTAGCGACTTTTCATGAGGACTCTAACTGCAGATTCTCAAAACCCTTGACAATGTTGATCCGTGAGAAAGCCTGGACATGGCATATCTAACTGCCTGCAAGACATCGCCCAGGACAGACGCCCTCCTCGCTTGGTCTAGTCGTCACAAACGAAGGTCACCTGCTAGATAGAGTGGTCAGTAAACTACCGCTGGAGCATAGTGACCACTGTATCTGTTACTGGCTACGAAGTGTTGTTACACACACTTCACTTTGAAACATCTGGAAAGCGGACTCCAACGCACTAAGGACTTTTTACGTACACTTAGCCTTGAATCTCAATCAGTGAACTCGAACTACCTTTATTTTGAAGCTGCCCTTCGCGAGGTTGATGGATTTTCCTCTCTCAAAGCATTACCACAGAACATACTTCGCCTTCTGGAAGTACTTTCTCACCTATTCTCTAAGTAGAATCCAACGGGTAGGCTGCTAGATCTAACAGCCTTAGACTCTGTACGAAACCGGTTGAAACGGGAAATCCAGCAACAAATCCAACAGGCACGGTTAAATAACCTGCTGTTAGCTCGCGAAAGTAAGAGTTTCATTTCTAAATATATATAGGTCGCAAGAAAAAAATAGGTCATCGGGGCTTTCTGCGCGGCTTTCTGATGCGTAGATCTCCTCCGACCTCCAAGTGGTTGCCAAGTTGTTCGGATAATACTTTTTAGCAGTCTACACAGCGGGTCCGCAAAACTGGCTTCCAATTCCTTCACGGAAAAATTTCCAATAACTTCTCCTGACAACAGACATCCCTGTGATAGCTGTTCAAGACCTCATGTTCAAGATCGGTCTATATAGTGCCATGGGACGAGAAGTGATACACGTGTGGATCCTCAGATAAGCGATCCTAAACTTGGCGGTCTCCCCTCTTCAATCTGTTTACAGAGACTCCGGACCGGCACTTTTCCGAAGCATATAAAGAGCCCACTGACACATATATTTAGGTCAGGCAGCCGCAAATCTCCTGCGGGTTATCGGCTGGTCAGCATTAACAGCATCTCGTGAGAGATAGTGTAGCGAAAGCTGAAACGCGCTATCCTTGAGAATTTTTCTCAAATAAACTTCACCTACTGAGCATGAATTTCTTCCCCGTCGATTATTTATAACCAATATGTTGATTTTCGTGGTAGCCTAACGAAGGCTGAAGAAAGTGGTCATGTCACGGATGCTGCCGTCTCCGTCGTTGCCAAAGCCTTTGACCGTGTCCCAAATGGTCCTCTGGTAAATGAACTAGAAACATATGGGGTAGATGAAGAGCTTCCCAGCTGGATCACATTCTTTCTTGATAACAGGACTTCCGAAGTAAGAACCGGCTAGAGGCTTTTGTCTCCCTCTCAAGTGTCTGTGGAATTTTCCCCAAGGATCGGTACTTGGTCCAATGTTGTTTCGGATGTGTATCACTGACCTTCCCAAGATTTTTCCTGGCAACGCTCTCCTTTATGTTGACGATTCTAAAATCCGAAATGCGTGTGATCCCAGTGCATTGAAAATTGACCTTGACCGTATTAAGCGCTGGTCGGATAACTAGAGTCCCCCTTCAAACGACCAAAAGTGTGCACACATGTCGCCCGAAGGAGACTCCGGGAATATACTCGTGGTACACAGTGTACAAAGTGTGGTAGATATCGCAAATTTGACTTCAGAAAGGACCTAGGGATTTGGCTGTCGCCTGGTTTATCCTCCTCATATCACCACCAGTTGGCCGCCAAGAGGGGCCTAATGGGTCTTGAGATGACAAAAAGAGCCTCCCCCGCATAGACCGGAACGCCTTTCACGCGATTCAGGGAGTCCATATAGGACCACTGCTGCAATATGCCATTCAGGTCGTTTACACCGTTTTGAAGAATGACATACTCGTCATTGAACGTGGCCAGCGAATAGCTACCAAAACGGTCACTGGCTTACGGGTCTCGCGTAGAAGATGTCGATCTTCATCCACTTGAGTTTCGAAGACTCCGCGGTGACTTAACTGTTACACACTTCCCCATTAGTACAGGACTCCTGCAACAGCTTCTCACCCTCGTAAGTGATAACAGTCAAAAAGGTCACGACGATTTCCTGCATAAGCTTTGGCGCCGGAGCTTTGTTAGACAACAGTTCTCTTGTAGGGTTAAAAACCGCTGAAACGACTTCTCACTAGAAATTTTCAGTCGCTCATCCAGGAAACATCTCAAAGTTTTATTGGATTCCCACCTACTTAAGAAACTGTTAGAACGGTAATTTACCCCGTTCTGCTAGATTACTATTTCATTCTACTCTTGTTACTCAAGAGATGTGCCACACACTGTTTGCAATGACTGACTATCAGGACAATTGAAAAGCACTAGATATTGAAGGGAACAATTTAACTCAATCCGGGAAGTTTGGACCCAATCTCGAACCCGTGTACAAATCGCTGAAGTCGCTGAAAATAAGTGCGGAGGCGCTGTCTGGTTGTGCCACAGAGATTGAACGACTCTTTTAAAACTGCTTGCTGGTGGCTGTCTGTGATGATCTTCGGAGGCTAGCTGTTGCATACGCGTCAAGACCGCCTGTGTGCCCCACACTCTTCCCAAGACACAAGGCGCGTCCTGATTAGGCGCCGATTCAGTGACCAACGGTTCGTTCGTCCACGCACTTGAAAATGACGCTACCGCATGTAAATGTGACAATATACTAAGTTTCCACTAATTGGCGTGTCCTCTGTAACGTTCGTGTTGCCTGTAAGGCTTACTGTTGATGACATGCGATGAAAAACGCAACGCCATAGGCATTGAGAATGATCGGTTATTGCTTCGTGCGATGTAAGGTTCTGTAAGCGAGGAAGTTACATAGGAAAATCACCATAATGAACGTTTCTGGTTAGCTAAAGGTGTGTGTTGTATTAGGCGGCTACGCGGTTGTCTGTCTTGAATGCAAGATTGTCAGAAACGGTTTACTCACCCGAGTTATTAACAGGTGAGAGAGGTCGTCTCAGGCTGCGGACGCTTCTGCTGCTTGGGGTATTTGGCCGAAAGAGATGGTAATCAATAAACCTTGAGGACCAGTTGACCGCATAGGAATAATTAAGTACAATGCTAAAAACCCACGAGGGACCACAGAAAATCTCCATATGTTTGTTGGTCCCGCACGCATTACGGTTCTCTAAGCTACACGTGGCCTAGTGGTAGCGTCTCTCGATGGGTTGGATCTCGAATAGTCGAGTCTGTGATAGAGCAAGCGTCTACAAATTTCGAGCCGGCTGAGCAACCGAGCTCGAAAAATGCCGGCGATGAAGAAGAGTTTTGTTATCAACTGAATGTAACTACAAGTAAAACGTTCAAAACAAAGTGTAAAAGCAACAACAAACCTTAAAGTTGAATCGACCACATTTGAAAGGCCCAGGAATGACCACCTACGTGAACACCGTTGAATATGTCACATAAAGGCGGAGCTATAAGGCGTAAGCGAAACTAGGATGTGCACAAGCTAAGGTCCAGTAGTGGAACGTATGGTCTGATGGACAGCGCGGACAGATATCCCGACACTTGAGCTATATTAAGACCAGATAGAAGATTACAATTGCCGTTTATCGTAAGAACGCGCGCGATTTGCGTGGCCGTATCATTCATTGCCAACAAAAGCATGCAAATGTAACCCAGGAAGTTTTATTTGCTAAAATAAAGAAAATCAGCAAGAAGGAAATTGCTAGAGACAGGCAGTGTGATCACAAACCTTCTACGAATCACATGACAGTCGTCAAACACTCAATGAATGTAGCCACCGTCAGTCATCTCGGACAATGTAGCAAAATTTCATTCCGGTACACTTGCAAGTGCCTTAGGCTTCTCAGCGCTCATCCATCTTTTGCCCCACGTGTGCTTTTTCATAACCAACCCAGGTTGCCTTCCAACACGGTTTCGAATTTGTCGGAGTTCATCTGACGCGGTTGCAGTCTCAAATTTCGTATGGTTTTCAAGGATGAATTCGATAGGACATATTTGTTTTGCGCTGAGGGCAGCTCATCGTAACTTTGGCCTTTTGTCTTTGTTGTGAGCAGTAAACACTCGCGGTGAATCATATAACATAACACCACATCAAAAGTTCGTTTTAATTATTTAATAACTACTATCCTTAATTTACTAAAACTTTATTCAGTGGTAGTTTGTGACGCGCCTTCGCCTTCCTTTGTTCTCGGTCGTTTTAATGGGCTATGATTTTGTGGACCGGTGACCGTTCGCGGGCTCGTGTTCGGCTGTTCTATTCTAGGTTCAAAATCATCTCCAAATTGTTAGACAGTTCATTAACGTGTTGACGACTGAATAGTGTAGAAAACATGAAAACCCACATTTTGCCGGGGAAAATATTCTTTCAGCGCTTAGAGGATTGCAATCTGAAAGAGGCGGTAGCTTGGCACCAAGATGTGAGACCCAGCGTCATTTTAACCTACCGTTGAGTCATGCACCGAGCTTTTTCCTTATGCTTATTTTTAATATATCTTTTAACAGTACCTCATTTGGAACTCCTACTTTGGAAAAACGCCGTCCTTCAGTGTCTCCACTTTGCACATGGGTTCACGAGTGTAACGGGAATAGGAAGCCAGAATGTTCAGCCTGTTTTTAAGTATGCTTTAAGGCGTAGCTGAAATTTCCAGTGTAATTAGACGGAGTTAGCGATGAACATGAGTAGTACAAATAGGTAATCAATTCCACTTGATTCATCCGCTAGATAATCATTTGAAAGATATGCGCACCAAATTTGGTGCAAATGAAGTTGAACAGTGTGGGCATCGTGTTTAACGTGTTATTGATAAACAGATTGGGGACAACACAACGTAACGAGCAAGTTGTTATAATCTACGTTTCAACCACCTCGGGTAGAAGGCCACCCGAGGTGGCTGAAGCGCAGAATATTACAATGTAGTGCTAGTTCCTGAATTTGTACGCCCAAGGTTTTCTCAACCTTATGCTACCGTGAATCGGGAGCCTCAAGGGGAAAACGGTGAATCAGCAAACAAACTTTATTTATTGATTTACTCACTGTTCACAACAGACTCCAACGTGCTGGTGAGCTGAACGTGAGAGCGCCTTGAGTACAACCGCACAGCAGCCGCCAGAGTGGAAGAGTGCGTCGACGGAAAGTTCCAGTCGACTTTCCGAATTCAAACAAGCGTAAGACTGATTAAGCGGCGTTCCTAACGGTAATAGCTTAACATTGTTATCCTAGTGAATGTAACCTACAGCAGTAGAGATGATGTGGATTCACTATACAGCTACGAGCAATACTGCGATACGTATGCCTGCCCACTAACTTCGATGCTAGTGGTTTGTAGTGAGTTTACATTCACAAGGTAATGTGAACCGGCGCGGTAGTACTGGCGAGGCAAATCTCACGTCGCGGGGAGTTTGGAATTTTGGGGACGCCAAACGTGATCTCACCATAACAATTTGCTCGTAACGTTGTGTTATTCCCGATCTGTCCATCACCCGCTTGATACTTCACCGTGAACGTGGTAAAATCGGCGGTAAATATGGTGAGAGAGTTTATTATGTTTAATTCGAAGCAAAACTTATTCGATAACATAGTGGGCAAGTGGCTGGAAGCGTATATATTTGCTTCCAGGAGCTAATTCAATCTTCGTCAGCGTGAAGCGCCTTCTCACTGCATTGTTTACTTCCATCGTGCATTGGCTGAGTTTACAATAACCTCAAATCAGTAGTGTTCGGGTTCATTCAGTTAAATAAATTTGCAAATAAGAAACATTTTGACTGCCTTCTGGAGGAAGTAATAGTTGCTGGGTGTGAAATGCAGGTTGTTGGTTATTGTTCAAAATGTGGCAAGAAATTTGCATAAATTTAATCGTAAACAACAAAACGCTTCAAGATTAGAAGTCGGTTTCAGTAAATTTTATAGCCAAAACTCCACTATCTACGATAGAACGTCGCTGATGTTTACCACGTTGCTCACCGTCGAACGTCGTTAACCAAGCGAGTATGCACACAATAACGCTAACAGTCACACGGTGGACAGCCTTGGACACAATTGATCCTTCCTATCAGCCACTAGCTATGAAGTGGAGATTCGCTGATGACTGTAGCAGAAATTACTTCCAACTGAACGCGCGTTTACAACCCATCAAGTGTTTCCTCATGGTATTACTAGCATAAAAGTAGCACAGCAGACGTTCACACTGAAGAAAGACTCGTTCTGCTCGCATTTGGACCGCCATGTTGTCCCCAACAGAGTTCTCACAGAGACCTGCCCATCCATTGACTGACGAATCGCCGCGAATTAGTGAAGCTGAGGGGCGCATTTCCAACTGTGCACATAGCGAAACATCATGGGTCGCCCTCGGCCAATTCCACCTGACACCAGAGACCTATCTGAATTCAAGCAACATCCAGAAATGCCGGCTTATGTCGGCTCAAGCAGTTTGTATGCATGAACTTGCGGCGTTCTTCCTGATTTGGCTGGGCACGGAAGGCGATGGAACATCACAAGGAAGAACTCTGGAGCGCAGTCTTAATGGCGAGTAGGTATCTCCAGGCGGCGGCAGGGTTTCTGACGCCTTCTTGAGGGTTAGGGGTCTTTTTGTCAGCCTGGGTGTTTGTGAGCACCCCTGTTAAAGGCATCAACTTCGTTTTTGGCTCAACGTTGATGAATTATGAACCGCCTGTTGCCTCCGAAAAACAGATGGATAGTTTGTGGCTTTGCAGTCGCGACAATTTTGGTGTAAATCCGGACTGAGTAAGAAAACCTGATAAGAAATTGTTCCATTGCACTCAAAGAAAGTGCGGCTGGAGAGAGCCAACGATGAGTTTTTCCGGATGCAGAGGGTTACCCCAGAATAATTGTGGGGTTGAAGGGGTTTAGTGTAGAATTATTACTAACGGAAGTTATTGGGTTGGAGAGATCGCTGGCGCGCATGAAGAGTAGAAGTCTTCACCCACCCAGGGACCACTCTTTGGGACCCACACAGCTCCAGATGTGATTGGTTATCCAAGGGGATGGTGGCAGCCGGCTCCACTGTGGATGTAGGTGCGTGGGCCGACGACTTCGGGGACACTATTTTCCACTCGAGCTTGAGGTTTAAGGCGTTGGCTTTATCTTGAAGCCTCGGCTCGGCCTTGATCTGGCCTTGTGCTGGTAAGCTGAGAGGGTTCCTGTTACTCTTGCGAGTGACAATCTAGTGTGACTTCTTTTGAAATATAAAGAACCGCCCTCATTTTCACTCTGCCATCCAGCACCTGTCACATGCAAACCCTCATGTGTGAAGTCGAAAGAAAGCCGAGTGGCTTCTTGTTGGCTTTAGAGCAAAGAAAGCCGGTTGGAACCAGTTTCCTTAATTCTGCTGGGAAGGATGCATTTGACATCCTATTCGAAATGCCGAAGGTGCGCTTGTCATCTTCGATGCCAGTAACCTTGGAGTGGTACCAACCGAGGCACATATTACGCTACACACTGTGCTGAACAGTCAAGTGGCAGCCGAAGCAACCAACAGAACTTAATGCACCTGGCCCGGCAATACTGATATACCTCGTAACTTTCAATGTGTTAAAACATGTGAAAAAGAAAGGTAAATTTTTGCGCCATAGAAAGCCCTCAATGGTGGAGGTAAAACGTGAGACTAGGATATAGTGTATGCAAGCAAACATCCGATCAGATATTAGCCGATAAGGCGAACACGTTAAACGGCGACGCAAGCCTCATGAACTTTGAGGCTCAGGGTAACGGAATCAATAATAAATGAACAACATTAAAAGCGCAGCAACTCCACTTGAAGTTGAAATTAGCTATCGCCCAATGACCCATGCAAACTTTGGCGGTCGGACAGAATCGAAGTGCCATTCCGAAATGTGAAGGACGCGGTCTACTGAGCGCCAGCCGTGGTGGATCAGCCGCGAGTCGCGCGTCCCACGAAGACATCTATTTACGTTCGAGTAATGGTGAGTAGACTGCCGCATCCTAAGGAGATATTCGAGTCCGATCATCAAGGAAGGACGACTGAGTCAGACTGCCACTTATATCTTTTCCCCTTGGTTTTTGCCCTATTTTCCACAGCACCTAACCCAGCCATCCTGCCTCTTCCCTCACATAGTTAAGAGAGGAACTGGCTCTCAGTTGCATGCATGCAAACTGTCTGCACTCAAGTAATAATCCTGCAAGAAAAATGACGCTGGTTTATCATTCAACATCTCACATCTTTGTCGTCAAGCTGACGTGCCTTCCACTCCATATCAGACACAGGTGATAAATGTCCCTGGTTACTCCGTGTACAGTGTCAACTCTCCCAGGGAGGAATGGAAGGATCTACGACCTTCTTTGTTCAGAGCATTCCAACACCCACCTAAATCGAGAACTTCCAGTCCGCCACTAGAATCAATGTTCTGTAGCTACGGTTGGCATCGCAAATTTCCAGACGAGACTCGCATGAGAGGTACAGTAAGCCAGTGACCGTTTTGGTAGCTATTCGCTGGCCACGTTCAATGACGAGTATGTCATTCTTCAAAACGGTGTAAACGACCTGAATGGCATATTGCAGCAGTGGTCCTATATGGACTCCCTGAATCGCGTGAAAGGCGTTCCGGTCTATGCGGGGGAGGCTCTTTTTGTCATCTCAAGACCCATTAGGCCCCTCTTGGCGGCCAACTGGTGGTGATATGAGGAGGATAAACCAGGCGACAGCCAAATCCCTAGGTCCTTTCTGAAGTCAAATTTGCGATATCTACCACACTTTGTACACTGTGTACCACGAGTATATTCCCGGAGTCTCCTTCGGGCGACATGTGTGCACACTTTTGGTCGTTTGAAGGGGGACTCTAGTTATCCGACCAGCGCTTAATACGGTCAAGGTCAATTTTCAATGCACTGGGATCACACGCATTTCGGATTTTAGAATCGTCAACATAAAGGAGAGCGTTGCCAGGAAAAATCTTGGGAAGGTCAGTGATACACATCCGAAACAACATTGGACCAAGTACCGATCCTTGGGGAAAATTCCGCAGACACTTTAGAGGGAGCTGAGTAGCCCAATTTTGATTTGTTCTATTACACCGCTCTTAATTATCTACGGTGGGCGCGCTATAATACATATGATAATAATGATTACAGTATAATTATCTACCCATCTGTGAGAATCACGCTCAGAGAAGCGCGATCAGTACATACATTTTAACGTGAACCACATACCGTTCACATTATTGTTAATTGTATAATACACCAATTATGGAAATAGATTAATGAAACGAACAAAATAATAAAGGAAGACTCTAGTTCATGAAGAGGCAGACGGTTCGCTCGCATCTGAAACAATGATTATCAAAATTTCTAATATTCGAAAAAAATGTTGAATTGTTATATCAATTGTTGCTTCACAAGGTTAACGTTGGCCTTATGTTCAAGGTCATGCCAGAGAAAGATTTCTCAGGATGAAGAAAATGAACAGTCGAAGAAGTTCTTCATCAATTGATGTAGATGGCCTCGAAGAAAACATTTAGAAACTTTTGGGAAGATGAAGGAAGATAGGTGGGTTGCAATTTTTCCGGAGAAATGGACGATCTTCTGGACTGGACTCCATTATTTCCTCAAATTGACGGAATTTCACGAATTGTCCAACCATTCCGGGATTTTGATTTTCCGGACGTTATGGAATGTTGGCTCTCGTTAGAATTAATCGTGGAATCAAGAATGAAAGGCAAAATTACGTGATAATCAGATGAACGTACAATGGTCATGTGAAGTATGACTTATGATGGAGTCTGATATTTTCTGGCTAAATCTTTTTTTAAAGAATTTACAGTTTTGTGCCAGTTAATAAAATATATATCTCTAACAAATAATTGTTGTTGTATAACGCGTAAAGTGATTGATTCACAGATTATCCTATTATATAACTACAGCCGAATTGTGACGTCGATTTAGTATGTACGGCCGTTATGTAGAATGGAAAGATATTTAGCAACACGGAAAGATTATCAGGTGGTCTGTAAGGATTGGAAGGGCACGTATTTATATGTAATCATATGAGGCGAACAGGTTAAGCTATATGTTTTCTCTAAACTGTTTCAACTTGCACAGCTATGGCGTAGTGGTTGGTAGCTATACAGAGCTGATAATCGTTAAGTATGGAGTAAGAGTACCAGGATGGTTTGGTTACTACTAACGGGGATGTTTAAAATGCTGTCATATGTTGGCTGTAGATTTGTTAGGTAGCTGCAATTTTTTGACAGAGCTGTGTACAAGATCTATCCTGCTGGAGAGATAATAGGTTTCGAAATGAGGAATTTCTTGAATGGCTAAGTTGGTAGCTTCGAGCAGTTCGAAGTGTGTGCGGCGTTACTTCATGTGATATAGATTCACCCTCCGTTATTGTTAGATTAGATCGGATGATTAGGTGTTATAAGGTCCGTTTTCAAAGATATCGTCTTCACGCAGGCAGAGTTTGAAAATCAACATGGCGTTCTTTAATGTCAGGAAAGTTTCTTAGCTTCGTTTGCATTGATGTATATTCTTACTGGTTCTAATTGCATGTGGGACTTTGTTCCAAATGTAAGTATGTTTCACTAGGAGAAAATTTGAACGGAGTTTTCTACGGGATTCAAGAGTTGTTCAAGTGAACTCTTTGTTCCTGATGTTGTAATTTGAGCTATGCTGAAGGCGAATCGCGAGTTTGACAGTAAATTTATTGCTATAAACTAGATTATACATGAGCGCTAGGTTTAGCTTGAGACGCCATAGCCAAGGAGGATCCAGTTTAGGCGTCTGGCAGCGTCTTCTGCAGTTCAAAGAATACGGATAACCCACTGAACCTTTCGTAACTGCACGTTGGAGACTTTCGAGAGCTAGCCTATCAGACTTGCGCAAGTGACTATATTTGAACGTGCAGTACTCAAGTTGGGGTCGTAAGTATAGCTTATAAATGTGTAGTCGAGCAGCATGGAAGAAGAATGAGTGCTTAATGTATCCAATCTTTCGTCTAGTTTCAGCTACTAGGATACATATATATTCAGCAAAATTGAATTAGTTTGAGTAACGTATACCTAGGTCGCAGACTGAATTGGCAGTTGGAATAGCATGACCATCCAGTTTTATAAAGTCCTCTGGTATATGACAACCGTGTGTGACAATGATGGATTTATTGACTGGAAATTTCATCAGCCAGGTTTGACACCAAGACTCTAATGACATGATGTCCTCTCGTATATTTCCCAAAAAAGAAGTGAGATCGCGAGTGCTCCTCATTTGTGTGCTGGGAAATATGTACTACTTGTTTTATCACTATCATTGCCCAAACTGTGGTTTTTGCTCGAACGCCTCTTATTTAATAACGGAACTTTTTATTGTCACGACAGTTTTAAAACTTTAACTTCTTTGATTCGCACGGCAATTCCCAAGTTTCAATGCTCAATGCTTTCTGAAAATAGTTCTAGCGACATTCCTCTCCTCGTAGACGACATAAAGTTTTGAAATACCACTGACACCAGCGCGCTACAGAGATCATGAAATAAATGAACAGCTGTGATGCCACGCGGTGGAGATTCCGACAACGCTCAGCACAGCAATCACCCGGAATATTTATATAAAAGATTGTCCGGGCGTCTGGATGTCGCCCATGCCATCTTCCCCAAACCACTATGAGATCTCCCCGAAGCGGACCCTTCCCCGCTTAGGCAAGAAAGTACCATGAAAGCTTTACGAGGTATATATTATACTGTTGCTTGAGTAGACCAATCAAGTCGTAAGTTTGGTGGCACCCGGATCGGATTAACCGATCAAGGGGAACGACGCCAAGGGACGCGTTTGCATAGCCGCCACCGCAGAGAGCTCACAACGCGCCGATTGTGGTTTCACTCGCGCATCACTTATCCAGTGCAAAATCGAAGGAATGGGAGCAGAAGGCGTGTGAGTAGGGCCGTCATATCCAGTCGGCCAATTCCGGTTGGCCAATTCGTGGGCTGGCTCGAAAATAAAACCTTTATTTTTCCAGAATTAAGCAGACAGACCGCAATGGTAAGACAACCTAGAACGAAACACTGTAAATGCCATACAATAAGTTGTCCAGTATATGTGCACATGTTCACGCACTCCAGAGAGGATAGGATGAATAACAAAACGCACGATTATACTGGAACAGGACGCAAAACATTCAACATGCACTAGAGCAACAAAGTCGAAAAATAAGAGGGACAGAAGATTACGGACGGAGGGGCGAACAAATGGCACATCCAAATTGCCTCCAGCGCACCTTTTATCTCTTCCGTGACTGTGAAACAAGAGTCCGTTGGTGACCCAACAATCTCAATCGACTGGCAAGTTTGCGGTCACACACACCACAACGCCCTGAAGTTATGTCACCACGACCTAAGTCCGATAGTTTCTGTGCATACCGCGCTCCAATTCACGGCAACGCAACTGCCGCTCACTGAACTGACAGATAGGGATTAGGACCACATTGATCCAGACCGTCCCTCCCAAACGTCAACCCTCTCCAATATCTAAAATGAAAGCTACAACTTGAGAGACTCACCTGCATAACATCGCCGTATCTCCGCTTTCAAACCCGAGGATTTCGCTTACCTGATTTCAGTTGTCTGTAGGGCATCTGCTTTGGAAGCCGCGTTGTTGAGGCCGTCAACTGTCGCTAAATCCATATTCACTATAAGCAAACAACGTGCTGTCATCTGCGAGCAGAAGCACGCAAATCGATGCGATGTGTGGCCAGATTACGGCGGCAATAGATCGAATAATCAGTGTGCGCTCGTCTGTCCAGCACTCAAATTCACCGCCGTCCTCCCTCGAGTCCCGAAAAGCAACTGTTGGTATGGCGATCAAATTTAAACTAAGCAGAAATGATTCAGGCCAGTGACAATGTCAGAATGATCAGAGGTAGATCAGCACGATCGCAGCTTTACCTTCATACTACGTGTAGCATTCGAAATAACCTGACGACCTTACTCGAACATTAATACAAATCAAGCACCGTACACAATGACTCGTTAATCACCAGATCGAAAGTTTTGGTGAAGTTCACGAATAGGGCATAGAGGGGCAGATTGCGTTTCCGGGACTTCTCCAGAGGTTTTCGAGCAACACAAATCAGGTCGATCGTAGTGCGACTAACCCAGAATCTACGCCGCTCCTCAAAAACACTGGCCATCAAAAATTCACATGGAGTTGGTTAAGAAGTACTTTTGCAAACACTTTGCATATTCAGCTTAGTGAAATGATGTCCCGATGGCTGTAGGTCAGCGCTTGCCATTCTTGCCTCTAGGCAAAGGTGCTATCGAAGAATCTTCGAACTTTTGTGGCATTCCTACCTGCTCCCAAATGGAGTAACCCAGCTGGAGCAAAGTGAGTTCCGAAGGCAGTCAGCCATCCTTTAGCACTCGTATGCAACCTTACCATCGCACAGTTGTCCGGTCGCTCTCTGCACTTCTGGCACATCCAGGGCCAGGTCGAGTGAGCATTTGAAGGCTTGTTTTAGCAGGCTTTTCATGATGATCCAACCAACGGTAGTGGGATAGTTTAATAGGCCACCTAAATGCCTGTATTGCACTTTCATTATGCCCTCTGCCTGGGCGCATCAGGAATAGGCGTCCATGTAAATTTGAAGGATGGACCGCCCATCGCCTTGAGCGAGTCGTGAAACTGCCTGTGTTGCCAACAATCGGCGCAGCTCTGCACCCGTTCACAGTGTTACGCCCACCACTTGTCCTTAACCCCGCGAACACGTCCGGCCAAATAACCGCGCGTACTCCGACGTGTTACTATCTTTTCTCCAATATCTTAGTCCGTTATGGGGGCAGCAAATGACACATTTTTTCTCATACTAGGTTGGAAATGGCCACGTTGTTGTCGAACCATTCCGTACGTTTTTAGTGCTCGATACCAATTTTCTCGGTGACTGCTGCTGTGATCTGCTATATGAGGTGTTGCCACATATCCTGCGGGGCTAAACACAGGCACACAGGCACACAGCTCTCCGGTCGTTCAATAGTCAACTTCCGCCGCTGCCCGGATGATATACAATAAACAGGCATGCAAAAATGAGTAAAAGATATGGTTTTGACCAGTCTGTGTTCTGCACATTTCATGTGAAAATGGGAAGCGCCTTGCGTTCCCAGATGTGTCTCGGCTTGGTTTTTCTGTTACTAAGACTCGAATGAGCATTGTTAGTTCTTGGATTCGTGCTGTATGACCATTGGGTAGGAAGAGGGTTCGACGGTAGCGTATTTTCGCTTATACAAACTACAGCAAACAACAGATAAGGAGACCCAGTTCACCCTGCGTGACGGCCGATGTAGTACGATGTATGGTTTATGTTGTGATATCATGGGTTTTGTGTCTTGAAGACTGGCATGACGCCAAATCCTAGAGGGAGGAGCGATTACGATCTTCAACCAAAGCCTTCAGCTTAAAAGCCTGTAGCGCATGGAAGCGAATGAAACTCATGAACAGATGATGGTACTATCGAAAACCAGCAGCGACGAAATTGTGCTAGCTACGCACAGACTCGTCAGCTATGTACCCAGAGAGTCAACACATTCTGAGATCAGTACCACTGCACAGACAAGTGCCACAGCACAGAAACCAGACCAGGCAAGTACAAGCGTCAGGCAGGACCAAAACACAACACACAGGTGCCAGACACAATCAACGCGTCTGCCTTTTATCCTGGTTGCCCTTTGGCTAGTCGTACACGGATGAACTTTCAAGGGGCGACGCCCTTTTCAGCATAGTTCGCTGGCTCAAAGCAGTACACAAACCCGACAACCTCGTCAAGACAGAAAAAGCCATGCAAGTTGTGTGTACTGGTTTGCAGAGGGAAGTGTTGGTATCACTTCGACAGGACACCTATAACCGACACATTCCGTTTGTCCCTCTAATGACCGCATCATAGTTGCCAGATCAACGTTGCTCGACCTCGCGAGACTTTTCACTCTGCAATCCGAACTGCAAAGTGACTTCAACAAACAAGCGTATCCATTCATCGTGCAACCGACATGGTCGGCAATCCCAATCTTTCCGAAATCGCAGGTGCCTTTGAATCCTGTCTCTCACACCCTCCTCATACACACATAGGCCCACCTCATCCCACTCGTTGTTTGCAACCTTCATTGGTCATGATCATTGTCAAACCAAAAGCTACCCGGGCCTCACACATGTTAAAATAATTAGAGGTTTGAAACACGAAGACACAATATCGTCGCACCCGTACCGAAGGACACGAACTGGGTGATGCACGGTCGTACCGAGAGGTATTTGGCTCCGAGGCTTGTACAACCTGACACAACAAAGGAATCATTAGTCAAGTATTACGCTGACATCAACCCAGCCCTCCGACACACCTCGCAAGACACCACGTGTCCAAGTCATGATCTACAACAATCATTTCTATAGCGCTAGCCGGATTTTGATACGTCTAAACACTTTCTAATCCAATTTAGCAGCTAGTACTTGTTACATTGTTGGTAACGGGTTATGTGTTCTTTGATTGGCGTCATTATCTTTTGGTGAAAAGTAACTCCCGCGCCAATAGACACACACGCTGATTCACCCTTCAGGGGCGGCTCGCAAGCTGGTCGCTGGCTCGCGGCAAGTGACTCATGTTTCACGATTCGAAATTGTTGGGTTGCTGGCTCTTCAATGACACCACAATGACTCCGTACTTGTGCACACTTTGTGTTAGACTTACCGAGCAATTCTTTGTCCAAGAGGCTGATAACAGCCGACGGGGTAATGACCGGAAATCTTGCAAGCTCTGTTCTCGAACCTGCTTCAGACAACAATTCTTCTTTTACGAAATTATCATTCATTGGAAGTACGTTCTTTCCGCATCTCCTGGGGTCGTTTTGAAACGTCTTTGGACTCACTGTTACTTGAACATTTATCGGAATCGCCACCCAACATTTTCTCGGTGACTGATATGATCCCCAGGGGCACTTGCACATCCTACTCCAACTGGGCGTCTTCCACATTGCCGTTCGATCGCTTGAGACATAAATAAGTTAACTGACGGGACTGGGTGACGGGAGCATCCCGCCTGTAATACGTGCGTTGACCGCTGGGAACTGCGAAAATTTCGGCTACCCACGTTTGATACTGCATTACGCCCGTTTTGAAGCCGCAACTCATCTTACAGATAAGTACCGGAATACCTTGGAACGAAGATATCATAAAAGTGTTACTTCTTATTCCAAAGGGAACTTGTGAAACCAGTGGAGCCCATGCACTATTCGCTGAAGTCACGGAACCAATGAAGTTTCTAAACTCACTGACGAATCAGATTGTACGGTCCACGGCAGTTGCGCCCTTGTGCGAGGATGTCGATTGACTCGGATGAAGTTGGAGTGGATGAATCTTGGAAGGTTGATCTGGAGATTGCCCTTTTGGGTACGTTACTGACGCTCAATCTTTTTTGGTCACAGTTTTCCAAATGTAGTTTGACGAAATACCCTGCTTTTATCGTGCGTGGCACCAGACAACTTAGCATTTAGGTTGCAAACGTTTCATCACCAGGCGAGGTGACATCATCAGTGCGTAAGTGTTTCAGTGTATATTTTGAAACACTCACGCACCGATGATGTCACTTCGCCTGGCGATGAAACGTTTGCAACCTAAATGCCAAGCTTGGCGAACATAGCAATACCAAAACCAGACAACTTAATTTTGCGGTTGTGGTATGTATGGAATGTAAATTTCATTACTTAACTCGTCGGCGAACAAATGAGGTTGTTACCAATAATATCAGTGTTACTGTATATTACACTTATACTAATAATACTAGCAACCCAGTCTTTTCGGCGACGAATAAAATTATTAAGTCCACATTCCACTTCAATGAAGGTCAGTCGTGCAATTGTAATTTCTGTCTTTTAGTAAAGTTGTCACAGCTTGTAACAAAAGAGATAATTTAGCAGGAAGTGATCAACAGATATTTGGGTTAGTGACGAAAGTAGGATGCAAGGATTCCAAATATTCTGAATCACGGGGCCGTGGATGGTAAACCTGAAATCAAAGACAACTATACTCACACTGACCTGCACCGACCCAAGCAAACTTTAAAAGCAGGTAGAAAATTCACTGAGACAATATTCCCGGACAGAAAATTCTAAACTTTGCCAGCGCTATACTTGAAATAGCCATGTAATCTCCTGTGCTAAAGTCAAGTTCCTCGAAGCAGTATTCGTGAAGGTGATAAGCAAAGCTGTACACCGACGGTCGGGGACTTAGGTTTTAAGAAAGTATACGACAAATTCCTCACAATCTTCGGAACTCAAGCGAGTACGTATCACACTTATTAAGTGTTTCATTACAGGACTTCATATACATTCTTAAGACTGCCTCTGTATCACTTTGCTGGACAGCTTCAGGTTGATTCTTAACATTCCGGAGATGGGGAGACCAGATCACAGTACAGTTTAAACGAGGCTGTTGCAAAGAAGGTTAAATAATATGTAATGAAATTGGCCAAATAGCCGTCAGGATCCTTTTGGCTTTCTTACCATTAGTTTCTGTGTTCTGTGAACCGGAGGGTATTGGGAACGGGTTTCTCGAAGGTCCTCAGTAGATGTAAGCTGAATAAGGTGCCATGAATATGGCAGAGATGTGCCAAATGTGGTTCACATTGAACCTCTCCGCAACGGGGTAAAACGCAGTATTACTGTGTACCTGGTTGCAAACGGCCAATCAAAAGCCAGCAGTCTAACCGACATTAGTTATGTAAGAAAAGAGGTAGAAGACCATGAGAAGGAACTTAGGGGAAAAGTGCAGCGTTGTATTTATTTATACAACTATGGTGGGGAACATGGATAGCAGATTTGCAGTGATCACGTGTACCTGTCCGGTAGCTTTGAGACATCTCTTGGAATGTGGTGGACGGTTCGCAACGGGGTGCGCGCAAGTGGGCGTCTTTCAGGAATGCACGATCTTCCCTCTTGCTATGATTGAAGCCCTTTTGGTCACATCCTTTAAAACTTTGGGAGGGTGATTAGCTGTTTCTGGCTCCCTCCCTCCGAGTAAATTTGCATGATTCATTATGCAGGGTAAGGTTCTAACCAGACCAAACTCGTGTCTACTCAGGTTACATGCTTGAGGTACTGAAATGAAATCCAGAAGACAGTTCCAACTACACACTTTGGTCTCTTGGGGGTTACGTAAAACGGATGTTGTCTGAGAGGTAACTCTTTTGTTACAACGATATAGGCCCGGTCCAATGGATTTTATGATTGGTAAACAACGCGGTAGGCCGGGGTTGGTGCACTGTGGGAATAAGGCTCCTGATCCGCAGATGAAGTAGGGAGTGAACTCCGGAGGAGAAGAACTAGGCCATTTGGCTTTACATTTAACTCAAGGTTTGCCGTAGTTTTTGGCCATTCACAGGCACTACTCTCATTGTTGCAAAGAATGGTCGAATAAGACGTTAAAACCATTGAGGAGTCCTCCACTTTGTTCAAATGCGCATCTTATTCCATTATATTCAGCGTTAGCCCAGTACAGCAACGATACAATTTACCGTTTAGTGATGCGTGAAGTTTTTGATGTGGCGAACTATTTTTTATCATCTAGTGAACGATTTATGTTACCAGTTTGTTGTGGTTCCTTTTAAAGTGTGCAGTATTCGAAACAGTAATCCTATTTTGACCGTCCTGGACAGTACACGTGGTGTCCGAATAATTACGTTGCACACCCAATGCACCATACTTCGAACGGTGTGATTTAAGCCTATTCCTTGCATACGCCATTCAGTTGTACGTGAAGAAAATGAAGTGATTTCTTACACTTCAGCTTATTAACATGTCCATTAGGGTTTCGCGCAAAAACTTTAAGCAGCTGACCAATTAACCATCCTTAGTAATAGCGCCGCATGTACTCTGCTGTAAACCTTGCAATTTACGCCTGGTGGAGCGTTGCGGGCAACTCAAGTGATTGCCCTGTTGTGGTTGACGAGTGTTAGTGCGGTTGACTGTCATCGACCGTCGGTTTAGGAGAATTTTTCTTGAATGCAATGGAAATCATCATCATCATCATCAAAACAGCCATGAGCCTGACCAAAAGGTACTGTGGCTCGGGCCGCCGCTCACCTCAACAATGACGTGAAATATCCTAAAAGGAAAGAGTACTACGAAGGACAAAAAAGATTGAAGAAGACTAAATGGAAGAACTAGAAATGGTATGGATACAGGTACGCCATTGACTGCGACACACCGCCATCTCGGATAGCGTCTCTAACCAACGGTTTGAGTGATCACGAGGACCCCA
>QNGE01000511.1:0-44806 GCA_008508345.1 Paragonimus westermani | reverse complement strand
TGATGTTTTTCGACCGTATTGGATAATACGCCGGCGGTCACGGTCAACCGTTGGGCGATCGGAGTGCTCTTTGTTTAAGGGTACCTTTTCTAACCCCCTTCTTCCTGATACGGAAGACAGCAGTGCCGCAACTGTAAAAATAGTTCTGCTGTATGCCCTTGGGTTCGTGCCTCACTGCCTGAGCACTCCTACGCGGTCAGCAGTGCGACATACAACCCTATGAGTGTAACTGCTTTTCGTCTGACTGCTCCCCCTTGGCCTGTCTACAAGGTTGCACCTGGAAGGACCGGAGTCCTAGTCAGCATAGCCCGCCGGATCAAAACAGTACACAAGCCCGACCACCACGTCAAGGTAGCAGTATAGGTCGGCAATGGAAATGACTCCAACTAGCATCGAACTCAGAATACGATAGAGTTTAGAACGAAACGGTATATTCCTAGTAGCCGTTGGAAATAAGTATTCGTCCTCAACCCACTCTGGGACCAACATTAGTAACCGGGAAAATGCAAAAGTCGTAACCTAGGTCCACGGTGATTTGACGACACTTAACAATGCTAGGAACGAAATCCATAGGATTTTTGAGTACTATAGACGATATTCGAAAGATGTAAGCGGGACAACTTTAAAGTTCAAAGTGGTGGATGAATCATTAAGAAAATACAGGTATCCAATGGATACCGTTTGTTTCACAAGTTCGTATCATTCCCCCCATAGCAAGTTCGCCCAGGAACATGCCTGTTAAGCAGGCGGGCATAAAGTGTGCTTGCAGCCGAATTCCTTAGATAGGCTACATGATCGCTGATGTCTCTTCTGTGTCGTTAGTTCAAATGACTGATCGGTTGCATTGCCTTGTTCAAGGAAGCCTTCGTTTCAGAGATGGAACGAACATGGTACTTTGCTGGTGAGTACCAATTATCCCTAGGTACTCATACACTCGTGGGAACGGCCACAGAGTTGCAATGCGCCAGGTGAGTTGACTTTACCGTCTCTTTTGTGGCAGTGCTTCAGAACTCCTCTAGGGCTTTCATGTTTTTCGTTAGGAGGAGAACACAATTGAATGTTAGTCCTTAGCAGTGGTCACATTAGGTATGTAAAAGCTTATTGTACTTTCGGTTAACTAATTGCTTTATATCACATATGGTAGTGAAAGACGTGAACTTGTCTTTGTGGTGAAAGCCAGAGTACTGGTGGTTGAACCTAAATCTGAAGTGATCTCAACATCTAGGTATCTTTCGTTTTCGACGACTGCCAGGGCACCTCTCCCAAGGTGATGTGCTCTGGGACTTTTTGCCCTACCTCCATTACCTCAGAATCGTTGTGTCTGAGTAGTCTTCCGGCGCCAGTGCTTCATGTAGCAGACGACTAGCTGGCATCCTTGCTACATAACCTAACCATCTTCGTCTGTGCAAACCTAACGACTGAACCGAAAGTCTCGCCTGGTAGTCACTGCCAAATACTGGTTTCCTAAACAGCGCGTTGCTTACCTGTTGGTGCCACCCGATGCGATCGATTAAATGCAAGCATCGGCGATCTAGTGGTTAGGTTTTGAAGCCGTAAAGAAACAGATCCCTCACATTCGCTTTATGTGCACGGCCCTCAAGCCTCAGAAAAGTGTTATATTGTCGCTGGAGATGCTCCACTTTAGTGAATACTGCCCTAGCCTTGGAGACGCGAACGTAGGTTTCACCCGCTACAACTCCGCTGCTGCCAGTGCAACGTTCTAGATACACAAGCCGGTCAACGATCTCCGTAACCTCATTGTCCGGCATTAAATCTGTGTTATGCCAGCAGCCTTACAGAAGTACTTGGTAGTTTGAGGCTGCAAAGCGCACTTCGAAATGCTTGGCGGAGCGCAAAATTGCGCCTGGTATTATCTCTGCCGCTTCCAACTTATCGCAACAACGCATTGACAACACAATCAAGGTCACTTAATCTTTCACCAGGTAGGAGGTCCCCGCTGGCGTCTCTGTGAATACCACAGGCATTCCTCCATTATTTGGTCCATAACGAAGTTAAACAGAAGTGATTGAAGTGAACAGCCTTGACGCACGACGCTCTTGACACTGAAACTGTCAGACAGTTCTTAATTAAACCCCACCATCATCGTCAGCATACACAGCAATACAACAGTGGTTCCCACCGATGCTTAACTGTCACACAACCATGAGGATAAAAAGAAAACTGTATAGGAAGAGAGACGAAAAAAGGAGGGGAACCAGAAGGTACCTAACTATTAGAAATAGCTACGTCTATATTCAAACGTTCAACGCTAAGTTGTCTACATCTTGCGGAAAACAACCGAGCTGTAAGTGAAAGTAAGGCGCGGGGTAGGGAAAGCCGTAATAGAGCTGTCTTGCTGATGATGCCTTATTTTCACTTACACTTAAACCCTAACTTGAGCTGAAGTATGGGAACTAAGCGCCAACGGTGTATTCATATCTTGTTAGTTACATCCCTGTGTTTAAGCGACTCCGAAAGTATAGATGGACTCACTGAATCAAAGGCACCTTCACATTCGAGAAATACGATAATCATTGGCCGGCAGTACGTGACGCTGGTTTAGAATCTAGTGACGGGTGAAAACTTGCTCCGTGTACCCTCGTTCAGAAAGAAACTGCTTTTTTTCGTAATGTCTGTCTCCTGAGCTACAGCAAATCGACGAACTATATTGGTGCCAGAACTCCAGTAATGGCTGACGTCAAGCTGTTTCCCCTATGTTGTTCGCAAGAGCCTCTGGCTCATGTTGAATATAGAAACTGTCACCGAGTGACCTCAGCGCAGAGAGTTGTCCTCAGCCGTCCACGCAAGTTGAAATATCGGAGTCAGCGCTTCTACTAACGCCCCGTACCTTCTTAGATTGGACTCGGCACGAGCTCGTCTGAGCCAGCAAAGCCATCGTGTTGAAGAAATGGGTGAAGGACTGCATCGGATATAACAGATAAATGAGACTGCCTACTAGTCCTCTCAGCATGCGTTGATTGCGCGTTTTCTGATGTGCTTTCTGGGAGGTCTACTGACCCCGGTATTGGATTGCGCCTCCATAGGTAATTTTCGTTTGCAATCTGGCGTTATGCTTTGTGTGCGAAACGATGTGCCTCCGATCACCCTCTGCACCGTTTGCCGAGTGCGGTTTTGGTCCATCTTACTCGAGGATGGTGCGTTTTTGTGTTTAGAATATCTGCGTAGGCTCCTCGTCATAACCTTATATCCCCAGCCATTCCGATGTAACAGTTAAGACTGCGCTCTTTAGATGGCAACCTCAGAAACAGTCCTGTTTACCAATGCTGGGGTTGTCATGCTAGCCACCTCGCTGTTTACATATCTTCCTTCGCTCAACTTCCCGTTTGTTCCCTGCGAATGACGGAAATCAGTCGTCTCCTTCTGCACAAACACAGTAGGACCCTGTTAAGCAGAAGTGCTCTAAAATGAATGCCTTTGATTCTGTTAACTAAATGGATTTGAACCCGAATATCTCTTGTCCCATGTTGTGTTTCTGTGTTCACACTTTTCAGTCATGAGGACTTCGCCCAGCAGCAAATCTTTACTGGTGAAAGTATACGAGCCGAACTATAGACTTGCCCATAAACAGCCTTGGGAAACCGGGATGATCCTAACTGCCCACTAGGGGTGAGATATGCAACACGGAATTTTCGTGGTACTCAATGGTTGATATGGAGGTTCTTGTCAGAAACGTATGAAACCCAGTATCTTTTGTATTGACTGAGGTTGATCGCAATTTCCGATTGGTTTGGGAAGTACGAATCAAAAAAACGATTCAACGTGAACCGATCTTATGTAATAAACTAGTCTTCTGGCAAATCCTGTCCCCAGTGTACCTTATACAATTGTAAGTAAACGGCCACACGGCTAAGCAGTATCCTCCCTTGCGGACGGTCGTATAATGAGAAAGCAGGTACTGTCTGAGGGAAGTTGCGTTTCTTTGCATTTTTTTTATCGCCCTCTAAGATGACACACGCCCGTGGGAGTAAAAACAAACCCCGGCTGAAATGATGCATGTTTTTGTTTCAAATCCGTACGCACTTCCGTAAGCTATGGGGGGGGGTGATCCTTTAAGGAGTGCTAACTTAACCATGCTAACTTCGTGGATGCTTCGTGGACACGCTCGATGGTAACAGCGTTCTTTTTAACCCTAAATGCGCTAGTTGACCAGCATGATATAACAAATACTACAACCTTCTGGAACCCTTATCTATCCAGAAGAATACTTTGAAGATTGAGAGAGCCTGCACCATGGTTAGTAAGTGGTTATCAAAAAATGACAGTCATAATGAGCAGATCGCTTAAGCCTTTAGCTGCAGTGTTCCTGGATTAACTCGATGCTTTTACCTCCATAAAATGCAGTGCGCTGCCTAAGTCACTTCTAAACAACATGAAAACCTTTTTTCACTGCTAACCAAGCCCTTGTCTTTCGACCAGGCTTTGACTGCTTTCAGGTTGATTTGACGAGAGCTAGGACCATGCAGATTCCACCTTTTCTAATGGCTACCCTCAATGGAGCGTCACTAAAACTTCCCGGTGATGGTTGGCGAATGTAAGGAAAATAACTGTCCAGATACTGAGCTTAAAGGTACATCTGGTGTAATTGAGGGTGACGAGGTTAGTATGTTGCCTATTGCTATCTCAAGAGAAGACTATCATAAAGAGAATGACTACTCAGTGGTACTCCTTGGTGTGTCCTGGACTCTAAAACGGCGTAGAAAGGGCATACAGTAAGTTATCAACAGCTTTTGCAAAGCCGTGTCCTGGAGCTCAGTGAGGTCGTCCACAACTAAGGATAAATTGGTCATGCAAGAGCTTCATAGACAAGTGTCGTGTGTTGTGGGTGAAGTACGAAGGAAGTTTGCTCTGTGATCCTGTAGTGTGTAATAGTCAGGCTCACGGCCTCTACCTAGTCAACTGGAGGCTATGACCTGATGTGTAATTGAGGTGGCGTTGCATTTCCACTTAAATTTGAACATTAACATGTGACTGCATTTTGGCTCCACGAACGAGTTATTGTTTCTTTCTCAGCTTGCACGTTTACACACGGCAGTTTTGTCCGGACGAGCCTTCCTTAACATTCGTGGTAGAAACGGATCTTTAGGAAGGTAGGTTTTGCTCTTATGGTCATTTGTCACCTATTGAAAGTGTTCGCATCTCCAACCGTCTTAGTGTGCTCAGACTTAGCGAGGTAAGTTAGGAGACTGTGATGACCGTTGGCTGTCACGCAGCAAAGACCACGAAGAATTACATGAAAAAATTACGTGCGCTTGAAATATGGGAAGAGATGTAGTACAGCATAAAAGTGAAAAACGAGGAATCTTAGCCATTTTCTTAAGCTAAGTGAAGTTGTCTCGAGAATGTCGCAGGTGACGCTATGCTTGATCAGGTGGGGCCTAATACCCCTTATAATCAAGTCGGACCCATAAGCAATTACTCTTTCTAATGAGTGCTTCCATCAGAACTATCCCCATGTTGTCTCACTGGCATAACCGGATCCAAATGGTTTGGTTGCATCTGTCAAACCGCGTCCATGACCTGCTTGCTCAATCCATTCTAAAGTGTGTTGACTATTGCCCAAAGTGAATAAATGGGAATGTATTTCAGATATGACCTGTTCATTTCTGGATAAGGCACGTGAAGCGTCTTCTGACTACAAGATCGAGGATGGTAGTTTGATCATCCTAAACAAAAGAATCTCTGTCACGTGTTAGCTGCAACTAAGTGGTGCTTTCCCAGATGAGAGTTTGAAGTGGTTACATGCGATTATACTGGGTAGAAAGTAGCATGAATGAAGACCCGTGCGATAAGATTATGTGGGACGTCATCGTCATCATAGCAACCATGAGCTTCACTAGAAGGTACTGTGGCTCGGGCTGCCGTGACAGTGACGTGGAATAGCCAAGAAGAAATCGTTATTAAAAGTTTGAAAATTAGTGAAGGAAGTCTAGCCGGAAGAACGAGAAATGGTATGGATGCGGGTACGCCATCGACCGCGACTCCCCATCATCTCGGATAGCGTTTCTAACAAGCGATTTGAGTGATCATGAGGACCCAAACCAGGCAAGCGAAGTCTACCCATTCTGCTCAGTGGAGCCGTCAAGGTCTTCGTGACCACGTTGTTACTTGGCTACCATTTGATTCCACCCGGCTGTTGGTGGTCTCATTAAATAAATCAGTGCAAAACACTTCGAGCGTCGATTTAGTTAGCCTCCTGCTTCCACTGTGTTGCCGCCGCAAACTTGTTATGTATCACCCTGCTCAGTAGATTTAGAATCACCCATTGAGGCCGAGGTCCGCAACTGCATTTTGGCCGTCAGACGTCATAGGGCTGCTGGCTCAGATTATCTCGTGCCGGCATTTTTCAAACAAAATGAAGAAGCGTTAATAGAGGTCTTGACTCAGTTGTTTCAACTTGTATGGACGACGGAGACCATACCCCCGTGCTGCGGTCACGCAATAATAGTTTCCATATTCAAGAAGGATATCAGGGGATATCAGGGAAATTAGTTTGACCCCAGTCACTTCTAGGGTTCTGACATCCATTATACTTTGTCGACTCACTGCAGTTCGGGAGGTATACATTGGGGAGGAACAGGCAGGGTTTCGCCCTGGGTGAAGATGTATGGATCACATTTTTACTCTACGTTAAATTTTGGAACAGCGTCATGTACACCGCCGACCAACAGTCGCCGTATTTCCCGACCATAAAGTTCGTTCGATTCGGTGGATCGATCTACACTTTCGGGGTCGCTTGGACGGAGGGGTGTACCGATTAAGTATGTGAACATTATTGTTGTCGCTTTCCTTCCATAGTTCAGCTGAGGTTAGGGTTTACGGTGAACTATCTGACAGTCTCACTATCAAAAGCGGCAGACATCAAGGCTACCCACTCTCACAGTTTTTGTTGGATTTCGTCACACGAAATAATGAAGGATTGTCTACGGCACTCGCAGGCTACCAGCGTGGACCTTCTGCCTGGTGTAAAACTGACCGATCTTGATTATGCTGACGAAATGGTGTCGCTGTGTGACAAGTGTCAAACAGCACAAACAACGCTAAACGCCATTTCATCTTCCACTAAATACTTCGAAATGCGCTTTGCAGCTCCGAAGTGCTGTGAATACTTAAATCTAGTGTTGAATAATAAGTCCACAGAGGTTGTTGACCAGTTTGTATGCCTGGGAAGCTTCATCAATGGCGGCAGTGGCTGGAAGGTGTAGGGAATGAAATAGAAGCGCGCATCTCTAAGGGTAGGGCGGTTTTTTGTTCATCTGAGACACCTATGACGACAGATAGGTATCTCTCTGAAGCTTAAGGACCTCGTGTACCAGACAACATTGAGGGCTGTGTTACTTTACAGCAGCGATACTTGGTTACTCAGGGTAAAAGACGCAAAGCTTCTTCAGATACTTGACCACTGATGTCTGTGTTCAGTCGCTTGTATCGGGTGGCGCCAGGGAGTAAGTAACGATGAGGTTAGAAAGCGGGTGTTTGGTAGTGATTGCCGACCGAGTTCTTTTGTCCATTCTCTACGTTTGCACAGACTCAGATGGTTAGGTCATGTATTAAGGATGCCAGCTAGTCACCTGCCACACCCAACACTCTTTACTGATGCTGCGGCCAACTGACGCAAGGTGCGAGGTAGAGAGATGATGACCTGGCATGGAGAAGTGACATCGTTCACGAAAGGGTTGGTCACTATAGATCGGGTTCATCTCCCGGACTTGGGCCCTCGCCTTTCAGAGTCGGTGGTTTGAAACTTTTGGTGAGAAGGCAGGTAACCGAGATCAGTGGCATGAATGTTGCCGTTGTTTGGCGGAGTTGTCTGTGAAATGAGTGTATTTACTGATGCGGGGCAATGAAAGCCGTAATAAAGCTGTCTTGCTGATGACGCCTTACTTTCACATACAGCTCGGTTGATTGTTTGCAAGGTGTAGGCAACTTGATGTTAAATATTTGAATAGAGACGTAGTTATTTTTAGTAGTTAGGTCCCTCCCGCCCCCTTCATTTTTTCTTTCCTCTCCCTATAAAGGGTTTGCTTTTTTTCTTCACGTTTGTGTGACAGTTAAGTATCAGTGGTTCACACTGATGTATCGCTGTCTGTGATAATGATGGTACCACAATACACCGGATATGTGGCACTGTACCTGAACTGGTGCTTTTTTCGGAACATGATGCTTGGCTGCTTCCTACCGTCAAACTGGAAAACCGTGAGACCGTGGTTTTTCAAATTTTTGCGTGTTGGTCTGCCTTTTGTGAGTGGCTTTGTTGGGGTGGTAAGCCCACCGTGTAGTTTGCCCCCATAGGCTATCGAGATGCGCCAGCGGTGACATCGCGCTCAGGTACATTGTTTTTGTGAAAAATTCAGTTGTGTTGTATCAGTATTTAATCGTTATCTTTTTATTTTTATTGGGGCCTGTTAGACTGCTCTCAAGACCAAACTTTCTATCCACTAGCCCCTGCCTTTGATGACTCTTTAGCACCGACCTTCGGTGTCCAGAGTCCCAGGCGCCTACATCCATATGACCACCATCTTACTAGTTTGGACGAGAGGACTTGATTCACAAAGTCACTTTAACTGGAAACGTACGTCGTTGCTACCGGCACTGGTAACCTTTCGCAAATTTGCGAACTTGAAATCGTGTTATCTCGAGTACTTTTGTCTAGGTGCTGGTGGCCTAACCGAACACACCATACACACGATCTAATCCGCCGCGTGACAGGGGGAGCTTTGCAGTGTTAATTCTGAAAACTGAGGTTAATTTCTTTCATGGTCTCTTCCTCGTGACTTTGAAACGATGCTGCTTTATTCATCACACTACTGTGTATGTTCAAACGAAAAGTTTGTTGTACAACGAAGTTACTTATGTCGTATTGCAAGAGGGCCTCTGTTGCAAGTTTATATCTAAGGAAATTTACTAGGTTTCACTGTTGTCGATGTGCTTTATTCACCCGATTGGCTCAATGTATAATGGTCCGAGTGCATTCTTTGTTCATGCCAGAAGGTTACACCAACCTCACGGTAGACCTAACGCCAAATTCTGTCCCATGATTTTTTATACGACCAAATTTATTGTGTTAAATCTGGTACTATGCCGTCAACTTAGCCCCCACAAAAAGATCGAATAGGAATTTGATCTGAACCGCCATCCATTTTGATTTAGTGCCATTTCTGTAAACGTGTCTAGTCACAGATGAAGTTCGTAGCACTCCATACTGAATCCGTACACCACTGAGTGCCGTGGTGCACTGACTACTTGGCTGTCACCCGCAGCCGAGATCAGCACGCTTATCGACATGACATACTTGACTGTTTTGAAACCACATCGGTAATCCCGATGGTTGCTCATGTGCTTCTTACATTCTGGTTCTATGCCAAAAATTCAATCTAAAACAGTCTCGTCACATCATCCACACGAGCGGAATCAGTTTCATAGCCGTATAGAAGGACCACGACTGGCTGGGCTTTTTGTACTACATTATATTCAGTCGTATTTCTTTAATGAACGACTTGAGGTTGCCGTTTCCAATCGTTTTTTTTCGGGACTATGCATGTCAGGCTTGACCTGCCTGCTTGCGCCCGAGAACCACGTCCATGTTTCACATTTCTTGCATACTTCCTGCGGCTGTATCATATGAAGTAGTTTCTTGCACACCGCCAATAATCTTCCACTCTGTTACTGCTTTTTTAACACTATTTTTTCTGCAGAAGATGCTGACTTTTTCAGAATACGATCTATCTGTGCAAATCGTCCTGTACCTGCAAACTCCCGGTCGGAAGTATGGCGTATATGTCTGAAACCAGAGCTCCAAACTCAAACTATGATCAACTTTGATGAAGTATTCGACCTTCCAAATCAATGCCAGTTGCACATGGATTGTGAACAGGCAGCAACCGATCTGGTTAATGAACTGATTCTGTCCACCCAACCACCTGAACCTGAGGTCAGTGAACCGGATGATGACGATCAATTCGATCTCGGATTGGATGCCGAACTCCACCCCGTCCAACTGCCTTCAGTCACCCAGCTTACTAGTGATTTCGAATCAGTGCTAACACATTTCGCGCAAACCTATTCTCTACCCTACGAGCCCACTGAAGGGTGGGTGTCGATTGTACGAGTTTTGTATCAGACCATGAAACCATTGGATAGACAAGACCTGTACGCGTGCTTTGCCTCTGTTTATCATCGGTTCATCCCCACCGGGGTCGACGTGAATGCCCGTTTGTCCAATGTGTTTCGTATTCTGCTTCAGTATCACGAACCACAGCTCTGCAGCCTATTGGACTCGTTGAAAATCAGTCCCGATATGTACGCGAATCCATGGCTTCTGAGTCTGTTCAACTGTGCTCATCTGGCTCATGACGTTTTAGTGTCCTTATGGGACATATATTTTCTCGTTGCAGATCCGTTCTTGGGCCTGTTCATCATTCTCGTTTTACTTATAAATGTCAAACCCAACCTTTTTGGTGAGTCGAAAGGTGACGAAAGTGATCAGCGGGAAAACGATGAACGCACTGAACAGTCAACTTTTGATATCAATATGGAATCTGTCGATGATGGTTCTAGCAATTCAATCAAGCGACCGGGAAACTTCGATCGGAGTGGGTTTCACTGTCTGCACTTTTTTCTGTCTAAACTTTAAAACCTTTCAGCTTTGCTTCATAAGGTGTTTGTTACAGTGTTTGCCGCATACTGTGAAGCACATCAAGTCTAGGCGCAACTGTCAGAGTATCACCACAGTTGACCTTTTCTGAGCACCCACGTTTCTATTTAGGCAGTGCTGTTGTCTCCATCGCGGTTTTTTAAGTATTACCTGCCTTGTGTTGCGAACCTAAGCATTTTGCCCAGGCATCGTTCTATGATTATCTACTGGGAACTAAACTATCATCGAAGCCGTGATCAAAGTCTATTCTAGTGGGAATTAGTCGCACATTTCTGTCATTAACTGGCAATGAGTATTTCCATTGGTTTGTTCATGATCGTTTAACGCCGCGATATTTTCTGTCAGTTGAATTGTGGTTGCTTGAACTAACAGTGCTATTCAGTTGATTAGTCGTTTTACGTATCCTTATTGTTTATAGATTGTTCTGTCTCGTATCTTGTTTGTGCCAACCACCAACGTTTGTCATAAGTTAGCCGTCGTACCGCTGATCTGTTGTTGGATAACTTTGTGGACCAATCCTTCGTCTCAGTTCCCACGACAGTCACAGCCTCATTTGATATGTAGGCACATAACAGGATGTAAAGTCTTTGCCACACAGATGACTCCCTTTGGAAACAAAAAAACCGGTCGATCTAAGGAGTAGGTAATGTGAGCAATGCTACTATTTTCATCACTTTCAAAAGCAATCACTATGGAAGTTGAAAAATGATCCTTCAAAACCAATACTTTTCCAACAGAATTCGCACTGTTTCCTACCAAATCGATCGTTTGGACTTTGTAGTTAAGGTGTTATAGTTGTTATTTTATAAGTTGTATATTCTGCTGTCATTTTGATTGTCTTCGAATTTTTTTAGACACGCTAAGCAAAAAAGAAAATTGTGAATCCTTATCCTTCCGTGGATTATTTCTAGCTACCAACGTGTAAGTTCAAGCAAATGCTACAACTAATTAAGACAACGGGAGGGTTATATTGTTGAGTCACAAACCGCGTGTGTATGATCGATCTGCACCAAGGCAGTTTCAATCTGTTTATTATTTACCTGCAATCGTTCGGCCTTGTTTCAATGATGCCTCAACATCATTTGACGTTATACTCTCATGATTAGGAGGAAGATACGAAATTTTGCTGGCTCACGCAGATTTTTGTTGTTAGTGTGTTTTTGTTCCATCTTCATTCCATCTTGGTTAAGTAACTGGGTTACGCCCTTTTTGAACACTCTAAAGAGTAATATGCCGTTAGGTAACTAACTTAACTCTGACACTGCCGTCATTCTGTGTTCTGTCGTTACCTCTTTTTTCCGAAACGGTAACTAGTTATTCCTTGTGTTAGAAACACGACATAAATGTCAGGAATGAGCTGTTTTATTTTACTTTTAGGTCAAGTTCTGAATATGTTGGTGGATCTGCCGAAGCCAATGCAGATTGAAGATCTTGAATCGTTGATCGAATTGACACAGCTGTTTGCCAGGCGTACGCCAAATTCGTTCCGGTCACAGTATTTCCCACTGTTATTTGGCAACACACCGTCGGACACGGGTAGTCATTTGTTGGCCACCACATTGTGCATGCCGGTGTCTGTACAGGAGGTGCTTGAAGCCCAATCTTCAGCTCTCAGAGAGACAGCTGATCGAACTGTGGCTGATTGCGTGGATGAAGATTCAAAATCGACTATTCGATATCTGTTGGTTGATTGTCGTCCGGCGGAACAATACAACGCTGGACACCTCTCCACTGCCTTCTTTCTTGATTCGGAACTGATGTATTCCGAGCCATCTCAGTTTCAGCTGGCAGTCAAAGTACGTCGTTTATCGAGTGTTAGTATACTTCCATACATTTCACTACGAAATCGTTCTCACTTATTAGAATGTGCCATCTACACTTCACCTCTATTGTTACGCATCTATGTTTTGCTTGTGCTATTTTTCTCATTTCTGAGGGGTAGTTGCACTGTCACTACCCCTCTGACAGCTGGAAGTGGTGGTGGTTATCTGCAGAATTGATGTAGCCTCTCGGCACATTCAGTAACCCGACTGCGATCCCAAAAATCTGGGCGCACCCGTTTTGATAATGTGCAAAGTGTACGTCGCAAACGTGGCTTTGTTTTCACAATCTTTTTTTCCGTTGATCAATGTTTATGCCTTCTTAGCGTTCAATGTGTGTCGTTGGTCACAGCTGCGCGATGTATCTGTTCTGTGATAAGATACAATTATGCTGACTTCCAAGTTCAACTATGTTACTTCTCACCAGGTTTGCTGTGTGTTGTGACTGGATCTTTTTTAGCTGACCCTATCGACAACCGTCTTAGGAATATGTGTTGTACGGCATCCTAGTTACTTCAGATAATGGAGCCCAGGTAAATTAAGTTATTGCTACACTCTCGATACCTTGACAGGAGGTCTTTCGTTTACTTTTGCATGTTTACATCTTCGCGAATTGAAAGTCATTGAACTCGATTATTTTTATCCGTGTGTTAACGATAAGGTCAGTTTGGTACACGGTCACTATCAGTTTAAAAGTGCTATCAGTTCAATTTCATAGTTCTTTCGTGAATATAGTGACTGCATTCGTGTCAAAGGTGAACCAGTGACCGTCGATATGGTCTTAGTGAGACTGTTTGAAAATGATGACGAGTCAATAGTTGAATTGAGCACTGCTTCAGGCGGCGTTCGACGGGATGTCCAATCATCCCATTTCTACTCGCTCACGTGGTGCTTAGTATTTTAGGAAGACCACCCTGAGATTCCACAGCTCTGGGGATGCAGCCTATCCTAGGCAGTATGGTAACAAATATTGTGCACGCGGACGATATCGCTCTACTTAGTTCTCATGCAGGCAACATGCAGGTCATGCCAAAGTGGTTAAATGAAATGGCTGTTCCGTATGCTATACAATTTACAATTTCAAAATATAGTGTCACAAGACTGAGTTGGCTCTGGTCCCATTTGTTCTGTTGGAGGCAGGTTTCTTCTGGCTGTTGGTTACTTCACCCATCTACTTATAATCTCACTGACGAGCGAGCTTTTTTGGGTGCAGTAAAAACAATCTGTCCTCACTAGTAAGGATTTCTCTCCAAGGGTAGCAATTGTTAAAAAAGAAGTTTCAGTAGAACTGATCACAGCAGACAGGTGAATCATTGTGAACAAATAAACGTCCATCAGGTGAGGATGTTATTTCCATCAGCCTAATGTAGTTCTCATAACAAAACTGTGTACATCCAGTTCTATGATCACCACTACTAATATGAAGCTTGCAGTACGTCGTTCTTCAAACCATGGGGGCAATCAAAACTATTAAATAGAGAGTGCCTGTGGAAACCAAACAAATGCTTGTTGGTGAGTAAGACTAACTCATGATGCGTGCCCGAACGTGCAGGATGGGTTATGCCGTTACGTAATCCGAAGATGGTGGGCAGGTTGGTGTCAGCTTGGTTGGGGTCAACGCATACAGTAGATAATAACAAGTTATCAACTCTGCCATACTCCCTCTTCACTCATCAGTGAGATTAATTGATTCCAGCATGAACTGTCTGAGAAACCATGCTTTGGCAGGCAATCCCAGGATCATTTGGTGGATTCCATACGACTGTGGATTTTGTGGGTAAGTGAGTCCAAATAGAAAGTCTCTGAACTTCCGGCGTGGCTTCGTAGATCAGTTGTTAGAGTGCTTACTATGTTTGGGCATGCTGTCGCTGGTTTGAATCTAACCGGGGACCAATTTTCGTAACAAGATCTAATTTATCAGCTCTGCCATACTTCATACCGCTATCAGGAAGTTTCGTGAGAGCTATTGGAAAGTGGTCGATAAAATTCTAAATCTTAATTATGTGACAATTGGAAGCTACAATAATATCATGTACCCATACTGAACGAAAACCACTGTAGTTGCTTTGCTTGCTTTGAACATTTAAACCATCCATATAAACGCTAATAAGTGGTAATAACAATTGAACGACGTTGTACTCAATGTCATTGGTGCCACGGTTTCTTGGTTGAACCGTCATTGTTTTTTTGTTACGTTTTGTTACTGTTCGTGTACGATCACCAATATCAACCGCCCTAAATGGTCCTGACAACCTACCAGTATAGAGCTGGGAGCTTACGGAACTATTCACCAAGTGGTTTCATTGACTGAGACAGCTGCTGTAGGCTGGTGTCTGGATTGTCCTAACTATGTATTTCTTGTGTGCTTCGACAGTCTAATCATTCCAAGTTCGGTCGTTCTCCAAGCCAGCCGTGTATGTTGAGGACGTGTTTTCACACTAGTTCTTGTGAAGTGAATAGGATCATGTAGTTTCAGAAAGTGGTTTAAACCACATACGCTGTCTGGTTTTTTCAAATTTGTGACATGGTTTTTACCCCGTGTTTTTTTTGTTTTGTCACATGTGAAATATAAAATGAATATTCCACGTGCACAGTATTCCATTGTATAGCTAGTTGTTTCAATATTATTCTTTCATTAAATCATTAATTTTGTGAATAATCTGTGCTTATTACTTTTTACTTATAACTGACGTTTCATCCCCGTCATCGTCGACACTAACACATCAATGGTTCAATGCTTGGCTGTGATACCATCATGATTTATAAGTGTAACTTGGAGGTGAACGATGGGCAATGGAGCTGACCTCACAAATCCCTTCTCTCTCAGCTAAATAGTCAACATCGATCGTTGTACGCAGGTAACCGAGTTGTAAACTGAAGATCGTGCATACCAAACTCTGTGCATGTCAAACGTAAAGTTACCTGGCGACATGTGTTAGTTGGCCTAAATGTGGGTGGGTTAAAAACGTTGCATCTGTATGTGATCTGTGTAGTCGCGTGTTAACTTGCATCTTTATAACGAATAGACTACCGACATATCGTACATATACAGAATACTCATTTCCTGGTTCTTGAACTGTTTGTTTGAAGTGGTGTTCGTTTAGTTCAAACGGCCAGCATTGCTTTTACACTTTCTGCCACCCTTATTCAGGCTCTACTCCAATCTCAGCGTCGTGCTATCAGTGCTGGGTCGTACGCGGCCGGAGAGCATATCACTTTGCTTAGCAGCGGTCAAAGTCCGGAGGGTGAGCGCGTGGCCAATATGATAGTTTCAACTTTTCTTCGATTGAACACGCCGTACGTAAGCCTCATCGAGGGCGGCTACATCGCTTTGCACGAAGCACTCGGTCCGGAAAGGATCGGTCACAGGTTGGCCAATCATGAACCCCGTTCATGTTTGTGTTGTCGAGACCAGGGTATACAAAGTAAGAAAAACGATCGGATTTTTGTGTATTCGAGTACACTGAAGGCTGATGCTGATTTAACGAAAGCGAACCAGCATGCAAACTCAATTGAAAGCCTTCTGAGCAAATTTTCGGGTACTTTATTCAAAGGAAACTTAACGGGACCGAAAGCAAAAGCTTCGTTACGCAAACGGATTTCACCGTCTGGTCAAACCCAGTTTGCTACCCCAAAATCATTTTCCAGTGAGGATAAAACGTCGTCGGATCGGTCTCAAAAGCTGCGACCTGATGCTCAGTCTGTTTCTGAGCGTACTCGGCCGGTATCTTATCGAAATACTTCATCCGTTTTCAGTATCGACGATGATGACGAAGTCAGTAATGATGATTTCGCGCAAGAAGAGTTCAATCAGGAAGCATGCAGAAATGTATCATCTTCAGACAGGCAAAAGATAAGCCCTAGTGATACCCGTTCCAAGTACTCTTGGTTGAGACGTTGGCCCCTGGGCCATTCAGTTACAGAAAGCAACACGTTGTCTGGAGGTGACTTTCCCACTCGTCCAGGTGGGCTCGATTCCAGTGAACCGGGTGATCTGATCGATGCAACACAATGGTCCTGTCGTCCTGAAGTCCGCGGTGTGTTTGGATGTCAATTAATCGGCCACGCTGGTCGATTCTCCGATACTGGTTTCCTAGTTCTAGTGGAGCGGCATCTTTTACTTCTGCGTGATCATGTGCATCGTTCTCCTGTTCGACTAGTGGCCTCCATAGGCTCGGCTATCCAGTCGGTTCTAAGTCGTTCCTCCACCGATAAAGGGTCTAAGCCATCCACGAAGCATGCTGTCGTTTTACGCTCCGTGCCCTTGGATTTGATCACACGTATAACATCCAACAAACGTTTACCGGAATGCATCACTTTCCATTACTCATCCGCTGATCCGTCCGATTTATTACGATTAAACGAGCCTGTGATGGGTACGCGAGATCGACTTTACATTCCTCAAGCTGGGGATGCCGTACGAATGATCAAAATGGCAATCTGTCACACTTCGTTGGCTGCCGAATCTTCCTGACTTGTTGCTCGGAATATCTCAGTAATACCGTAGTTGATTGGGCAGCTAGCCCCTGTCAAAGAAAATACCGTTTCGCTCGCTTAATTTCGCTGATATCTTGTCCTGTTTGTTTCGCATTCTAACGAAGATGAAGAACACTCCGAATACAAATCCGTGCAAGCGTGTTTTCTTATTTCACATTGTTCTGACCCGAAGTTTTGTTTGTTTATCTGACTTACAGCACCTTCTTTCCTTGTGCTTTTGGGCGGACGGATGTGCTCTACCCTCTTCTTTTCCCACACATCCCTCTTACTATCATATCGTGGTCTTTCATGCTATTACTCACAAATCAATGAGTTCGTATCTGTTTGAACATGGTTTTTGAAAGCTTGCATTCGCATTGGTAGTTACAGTAGCCCCACCGACTAGTAACTAGATGTGATCTGGTAATTATTGTGGTGGAAGAAGACCAGTTGCCATGTCTGTTGAGGTGTCCTTCAGGATAATCAGGCAAAGATTAGGCTCTTGTCACCATTTGTTTTGTTACTATTTAAGAGTGCGTTTATAGTGAACTCTTAGAACTATTAGTCATTCGATATGTTCATTTTTATTCAAAGATCACACCCTCCTCCAGTCTTCATTGGTAAATGCGCTTTTATTTCTTGTATTTGGTATGAAAATTCCGATACCTCGACTGCTCGTTTCCCTACACGATGTTTTCCGAGGTGCTCAGTCGCACTGCTCGGCGCGCATCTTAAACCGTTTGGTCGCCAACTCACGGGATTGTTGACCACTCATCATCATAGAGAGCAATACGTCAGTGGTTCATACTAATGCTTAACTGCCACACAACCATGAAGAAAAAGCAAACTCTATATAGAAAGAGAGAAGGGAAAAAAAGGGCACGGGAAGGGGCCCAACTACTGAAAATGACCAAGTCCATATTCAAACATTCCACATCAAGGTGCCTACACCTTGCAAACAAACAACCCAGCTGCAAGTGAGGGCAGGGCGTCATCAGCAAGACAGCTCACTTACGGCTTTCGCTGCCCCGCATCATCAAATGCACTCACTTCACAGACAGCTCGGCCAAACAACGACAACATTCATGCCACTGAGCTCGATTAGCCGCCATCTCACCTAGAGTCTTCGGCCACCGACACTATGAGTCGCGAGGGCCCCAAGCCCGGCAGACGAACTCGATCTACAGTGGCCAACACCTTGGGGAACGACTTCATTTCCCTACGCCAAGTCATTAGCTGTCCACCTCGTACCTTACACCAGTCGGTCGCAGTGTCAGCGAATAGTGCTCGGTGTGGAAGACGACTAACTGGCATCCATACTACATGACCTAACCATCTAAGCCTGTGCAAACGTAGAGATTGATCAAAAGTACTCGTTTGACAATCACTACCAAACACCCGCCTTCTAACCTTCTCGTTACTTACACGCTGGTGCCACTCGATACGAGCGACTGAACACAGACATGGGTGGTCAACTACTTGAAGACGGTTCACGTCTTCTACTCTGAGCGGCCAGGTTTCGCTGCCCTAAAGTAATACGAACCTCACAGTTGTCTTATATGCGTGACGTTTAAGCTTCACAGAAATACCCCTTTGTCGCCAGAGATGCCTCAAATGAGCGAATACCGCCCTAGCCTTAGAGATACGCGCTTCTATTTCATTGCCTACACCTCCACCGCCGCCGCTGATGCAGCTTCACAGGCAAACGAACCGGTCAACAACATCCATGACTACATTACCTAACATCAAATCTACGTGGTCACAGCAATCCTGCAGAGGCACTTTGCCTTGCATTTTGAGGCTGCAAAGTGCATTCCGAAGTATTTAGCAAAACGCGAAATTGCGTCTAGCATTGTTTGTGCTGCTTGAAAGTTGTCAAACAGCAACACTTTGTCGTCAGCATAATCAAGACCAGTCAGTCTCTCACCAGGTAGGCGGTCCACGTCGGCATGTTGTGATGCCGGCTATGCTGGCTAACATGAACGTATGTCTGCTGGAGCGGAACCGCCTGCTGCAACTACCATTTTGACGTGAAAGCGAAGTTTTCTTGTTTTGTTCGCTATTTACAACGTTCCTTCATTAGACATTTCGTTGATTCAAGTTTCGGCTCTCACTTTTTGATTTCATAGAGGTGTGCGTCGTGTTTCAAACGCAGCGTACCCGGTGAAAACTCCATCTCCCTCAACTGTCTACAGTTGTGTTAGCCCCGCTACCCTGTTACCACTAAGCTTGTTCGGGAATATTGTAAGAAAGCTAACCTGGTGTGGTAAAGTCTTAACATCGTAGATTGTAATGTACACAACAGTTCATTTTACGGGAATTTTTTGCATTTGATATCCTGATTTGTCGAAGACTGCTTCTAACGGTCCTAATTATTAATATTAGCATTTACTTATATGGGAAAAAGCGTATATTTAAGCAAATTTGACCGTTGAAGGAAATATCTATGGACATGTGTTTGATTCCCCGACTACTGTGTAACGAGGTCTACAACGGTTATCTGTATGCCTGACTTGTCCATTCCGAAATACATTGGCGAGCTATGTAGTTGTTCATGCGGTAATCCCCCAACACCTGCAATATTACCCAGACGTAGATAATCGGTAACAGCCCTCGAACGTTTCCTGTACGAAGAGGTCAAGTTTCACAGCTAAACAGTAGCATTATACTGCAGTAGTATATATGCTACTCTTCAAAGGAAGGCCATTGTCACTGCTAGCGGAGTTTCACAAGTGCCACTCGACTACTGATTTTGTCAAACAGTCTATTCGAGCTGGTTTAACTATCTGCAAAGGTGGATTTCTCAACTGTCTCTAAAGTGTCGGAATCCGTGGTGAATGCAGACAAGAACGTCTGCCAGTTTTGGAGTAGAATGCTGATCTTCACCGAGGCCGATTGTAGACCAGGAAGACAAATTGATATTGGAAATTTGCTGCGAACGAATTACGTTACCCGTGTGGTATTACAGAGCGAACGGTATCTTTAACATACGCGAGACACCGAAATCGGTCAGTGTTGGATTGCTTTCAGGTCTGCCTTGGTAATCGACTAACTTCATAGAGCTGCCAGTTCACCAGGATGTAAGCAAATAGATAAACATTTAGTTAGTTTTGGAAAATTGTATTCAGTTTGTCGTCGATCTCTATACAGCTGATTCCAGTTCATTCACCACAAGAAGAAGCCCCGAGGCTTTGGAAAACTAACAGTAATGAATATTTTTCTGGTTTTATAAATCACCAGAAGTGATTAATGTCAGGGTAGTGATTAACGGGGATATCGCCACTTAGCAAAGTTTTTGTTGATAGCGTTGAGCTTTATAAAGAACAAAGATGTGTGGACTTTCCTTCAGAAGGTACCAGTCAGTGTAAATCACTAAATGCTGCATGTAGACATGAACTGTAAAATTCGACGGTGACAAACCTTTTCAAAAGGGCGAACTTATTAAGTTTTACCAGACCTTGGGAATAGTTTCCGAAACAGATCTTATCGTAGGCCACTGATTGATTTTCCTCTCCTGTCGGCGTACTTAATGTCCCCTTTCTCCATAGTATCAGCGAACCGGGAAGATGTAACTGTGGCTCTTTATTGTTATTCTGGAAAGTAGTTAAGACTAATCCCCCGCTTCGTTACGTTACTCGTTATTAAACCACAATTCCTGCCATGCTTCCGAAAATATTTCGCGTATTTTTTGTAGAACGAGCGCTTTACGAGCATTCGGATAAGAAGCACGAATACACGAAACGGTCGCATCCACTTCAAGTGCGCGTGAATCAGGGTTGAACTGTTTGCCTTAAAAGGATACTCACTATCGTGTGTCTTATCGGACAGGCTCCAATAAGAGCGGATTCGGGTTTGGGGTTTCTCAACATAGGTTGGCAACAGGATCCGTTTAATGAAGCTTCTAAATAGCAGGTGTTGTTTTAAACTTGCACGATTGTTCAGACACCAGCGTGGGATTCATTTTGTTGTCGTCAAATTCATCCGATCAATCAGCAAATAATGTTTTCTAACGTTTGGTCGTCTTCCCCCGGTTTCTGCTGCAACCATTCGCCGTTTGTGGCTTTCGGACAGGTTAGTAAACTGGGAACGCTGGAGTAAATTTTGGGATACTTGAAATTTGTGGAGAACCGAAAGATGTCCCAGGTTTGTGAAATGAGGAGGAAGGTATAACATATCTTGTTCACTTTTTGTCGGTCCGCCTTCCGGGGTAACTGAAAACGTGTTTTCGCTTTTGTTTACCAAACGGACGTCAACGTTTGTTCAGTCGGTTGCTTCCAGATTGTCATTGTGACACGCCTGAACACTATCGGCCAAACAGACATTCGTTTGAAAATTCAGAATAGGCTTGTGAGATGTACAAAGAATCAACACACTTTTCTGCGAACGGGCACTTCTGATTGTCCGTTCTGAATGCATGTTCCTCTGCATGTCTGCTGTGTGAGGCTTTATACGAACTGATTGTGACAAATGACGCATCGGATACCTGCACTTCCGTAACGATTCACTCGTTATTCTGATCCTTAAAGTCGTTTTCCTTGCGCCTTTTCGATTAGTGTTCCACCTGTTCAGAGCTTCTACGCACTTGACACGTTTATAAATGCATCCGATTAAGCTGGAGCCTGTCTCCCACGTTCTCTTCTCTTTTGTTTCAGAACCGTGCTGGGTTCTTTCAGCTTGCTGTCTTTTTGGGACCAGAACTTATCTACTCATCAATAAAGGCTTTTTAAACCGTCAGTAGACGAAGCACACAAACATCCTCGCTTGCCAAATACAGCATCAATGAGAGAAGATTCAACTGTAAAGACCATTCCTAACAACTCTACTCTGTGTGTCTTGCGAACACTGAGGACAAAAGTAGCCTGGGAAACACGTGGAGTAGTTCCACAGTCGATGCTGATAATGAGCAAATGCACCTTTAGGACGTACGTCACCACCGTGTCAAGAAAATCAGAACAACAGCGTTCTGGGAGGTACTAAGCACTCTTAGTTTACTAGAAAAACTGCCCTTTTTGTGGACAACCAACGGCGTTGACAGTAACCACTGGCATTGGGTGGTATGCTTGTCACGTTTTGATTGCCCCCCTGTTGTTAAGTTCTACGACATTGACCTAAGCAATTCGGTTGTTTAACTCCAGCACGCATTCAAGCAAGTTGTTGTAAACACCACACCTTACAACACAAACTGGATGTGTTATCTGATCGCTTCTTTGGTTGGCGCCGATCGACCACATTTGTGCTTGTAACAGTTTGTGCCTGTGCTCTGATTAGCTGGACGTTCTCTAATCAGGAAACCACTCCAGCCCAGTCTTATCACAACTCCCTTCTTCAAAGTCTTGGGGAAAGCTCCTGTTAATTTCAACCTGATCTGGGCATTACCGTGATTGTAAGGAATGTCAGTCCTATGAAAAAATCCCAACCTCGGCTAATGCAGAACTGCATAATATATTGGCTACCTTTCTTGGGGCTACTCGAGTGAAAGCTGAGACTTGTGATGTTCCGAAAAGACGTTTGTGACTGCCTCCCTCCTAGTGGCCATACTGAATTCTAAAGTAATGAGCACAACAACGAAACACAGAAGTGAACAACTAGTTAATCAAGGGTTAATTGACGAAAGTGCACACATTGAATTATGGAAGGCAGTTCAGCATGGGAGAACAACTGTCGGCTGTAGTTTTTTGCACAAACGAAGGAACTGTCCTCCAAAACTTGGTAAAGAGCTTTACTGGCTGTGCGCCAAGGAGCATGTGATACTGGTCACGTTGTCTGCGGTTCTTATATGTCCTGGGGAATTGCATCACCCCGTGATCCTGGCTACATAGTGCTGTTAAAGAGTTGGGCACAATCCGCCTGATAAAATATGTGAAACAGCGACTTCGTCTTGCGGATAACGGTAAGTTTTTGAAAATATCCGCGCTCGATAAGCGATGCCAGTTTCGTCTAATTGCCAAACTATCCAGGAGCGTATGTGTGTACAAACTCAGATGCATGTAACATCCTTCCTGCCATACTCGTAACACTGATTTTTCACCATTCTATTGTACTTTTCTGTGCAGACACGGCACCTATATCTGAATATCTGCAGCTATTCCCTGAATGCCGTACAGTTTGTCCATCGTGGGCTAGTCAGCGTTTACCTCTGTAGTGTTTCTCCAGAGGCAGATACTTGCAAAACGGTGTTACCAATGCATAGTTCGGTAGATTTAGATGATACCCCACTTGTAAAAAAATCATGGCTTCGGCTGGATTCGAAATAACGACAAAAACAGCATGTTGAAATTCGGTAAGCGGTGTATCAGCTAATTTGCGAAACCATACCAGGAGGTCAGCATATATTCACATTTGCATTTGGTCACCCACCCGATCCACTGCCTCATGGAATTCACCAAATGATCCAAGCGATCGACTTCAGAATTTCTCAGACATCTCGAGTTGCAACCCACCAGCACCACTGATGGGCGTAGAAATCGCCCTACCATTAAATGACATTCTCAGTAACAGTTTTCATGACTACTGTTCGTCGGCGTTTTTTGACAGGCACTCTTATTTTCCATATCAGTATCACAGATGTTCTGTTTCTTACCCATCAGGTTGCAACTACTTAATTCCCCGTCTGCGGTACCTGTAAAATTTGGCACTTTCTTACTCCGTTAACATCCTCTCTTGGTTGTGTCACTTGCGTGTAAACGTCTAATCCATGTGTTATTCGTCATCAAGTACACTGATTCAGTTGATCTTAGCTATAACAAACTCGAGCGTAACGAAAGTGCCGTCATAGCGAAGAACATATTCAGTCCCGAAATGCCTTCTAAGTGTAGGGTGGACGAGTGCCGTTAACACAATTCCGTCCTATAACGAATAAGCTAACCACTCGCATAAAATCGTGATCATTAAATTGACATGTACATGGTGAGCCACAATCCAATCAAGATAACACCATCAGCAGTTGTGTCAAACGGTACATGTGCATGGGCCATAGTCGCAGCTGCTAAGCCTATCATGTATGTTGAGTGAAGGTTATTGTATACATCACGTATTAACTGTTTGCAGGAAGTACTGCACATTCCGATAGCCTAACCAATGAGTAAGCAGAGGGGAAAACTTACGCGTGCGAACTGAAAGGTAGGCATGAGCATACACTGCTCTCTCTGTTCTGCTTGATTTGACCAATTTAAGGCGAACGATGTTCTCGAAGGTTTTTGGATAACTAAGCCGAACTAAACTAGTTTGAGGTTTTTGGCGGTCATTTATCAGAACAATCACCATATGAGCACTGTTCGACGAGGTTCGGCTTAACTGCATGGTGTTGTGACCGCACAAGACGCCTGGTCTGATGACTTATTTATTGCTCGAAATCCCGCACAGCTTATGTCGAAACATAAAACAGCGAACGCGTACACTCTTGCATGGCTGATGTGTATCCACACACATCGGGGCAGCAGTGTGTTATCATTTGCCTTGGTGAAATGTCCCACGCTCTTCACTCACGATTCCAGTAGTCGCTTCTGATTTATCGTCATCTTGGGTGTTGAGACCTGCCATTTAGTTCCCTAGAATATGCACTATACTACTCAAACGGACGTGCATGTTACACAACACTCCTCTCTTTTCAAGGTCCCTTGACTCATTTGTACCCAGCTAGGCTTGCTACGTCGACTTGTCGTGCCACTTTGCTAACTCACTGTCATGCATGCGTTTCGTCTCGCTGTGCTCCTCGATCGTGTGTACTGAGCCCCGTCTGAAAATTACCTTTCCATTTGGGCGGAACTGTTTTCGAGCTTGAGTCGATGGCACCTCTGTTCTGATTGTCTCTATATTTCACCCTTTCTCCTGGGTTGTAAATTCTAGCTTCGCCGAGCTGTTAAACTACTAATTGCCCTTTTGTGTACACCTGTGACGCTTCCAGATCTCGTTTCGCTGTTCCTCCTTTTGCGATAAATTCTCTGGTGGAATCATTGCACTATGGTCATTTTGTAGTCTCGATTCACTGGAAATCGAAGGGCTCCACCGCACATTATCTGGAATTGGGCATTTTTAATGCTCTTCTGAAGAGACGCATAGTGGACAAATAAAACCTGTGATAATGCTAACTCTGTGTCGCTTCCTTTGATTATCGACCGTTCCTTGGTAGTTCGGGGGTGTGAGTTGGCGTCGTTCAAGTGTGCTTTATTGCTAGTTGCGGCATGCGTATTTGCAACTGCTCGCTTTCAAAGCATAGTCCCTGATTAGTCAAGGGAGCCTTTGGTACGCCGTGGTTCGCCACAATTTGCCTCATTACCATGTTTCTCACCGTAGAGGCCTTTCGATTCAGAACGCCAGTTGTCGCGATGCAACAGTTAAAGTGTTCTGTCACGACCAGAACCTAGTGGTTACCGCGAGCACCTAGTAGAATTGAGCCCATAAGACTCACCGACCAGAGTTCATTAACTTCTGAAACCGATATTAGCTGCCGGGTTCCCTCTTGTTTCTTTTCTGTAACTGATATCGTTGACAGACAAGTACGTAAGCCGTTATTTCCTTTCATCTTCGATTAGTATGCTTTGTTGCAACAAATCATACTGTAACGAGAAGGCGTCCAATAAAGCACGATCTTTATTGTCCAAATCGCCAGTCACATGCAACGCGCGCTCTCTCGTTTATGAGTCATAATTCCAACCCGCAACACCCCCCGGTTTTCGTCCTCACGTCGTGTGCACTTCTGACCGATTTACGTGTGTGATCCGTGCTTTCTATCGGAGGGTTTTCAGCTTGTCATTCCTCGTCTGTTTGTCCGATTTTCCTGTGCGATGGCTCGTCCGGCTGCTCGTGCTGTCCGCCATCCACTCAATGTTGGTCTTGACCGTATTCCAAAATCGTGTCCAGATGTTCCTCTAAATGTTGGAAAAACCACGCCTCCGATCTGGCCGTCTGTCGTATTTCGGCTGCCCTGCCTCGCCCGTTGGTCCGATCCAGTCGAGCGATGACTCATCCGGTCGCGCACGTTGTCCTTGATCCGATCGCGGCAGGTTTTCGAACGTACCTCCCCACGTTGAGGTATTCGGCCGAGCGTTCGAAAACTCGCACCTCCGGCCTGACAATCCACCACACTCGCCCCTTCTTCAAAGAACTTGCCACGATTGTGCCAGAGTGCCAAGTTTGCAGCATTGATCCATCGCCCACGAGGACCTTGGTTGATTTGGAAACTTGTATTCTTGCCGTTCATGATGGTAAATGGTCCATTCCACCGCCTTCTGAACTTCCCTGCGCCGGGTCCGGATGTTTCTGGTCGGCTGTAGTCTCTTACTTTCACCTTGTCTCCGATCTTGAACGGGCGCCATTTATGTGTGTTGCACCTCACGTCATATCTTTGCTTATTCCGGCGTTGTCTTTCTGTTGTCCGTTCAAGAGCACTGCGTTCCAGGTGTTGTCGTTCTTGCGACAACAATTGCCTCTCTCCGTCTCTGGACACGCAAACATCCAAGAGAATCCTTGGCTCCCTCACGTATGTCAGCTCAAATGGGGAACTCTCAGTCGTTGCATGCTTTGTCATGCGATACCCGAACAGAACATCCGTTAGTCCTTCTTCGCAGTTATTGCCCCTACTGTTGAGCCATTCCTTCATGGTACGATTGAACCGCTCCGTCAATCCGTTCGTTTGTGGATGGTACGGCGATGTTCTCAAGCGCTGAATTCCCCAGTTCCTCAGCATCTCTTGAAACTGCTGGCCTCCAAAACACGGACCCTGATCCGTGTTAGCTCTGTGCGGTACTCCAAAGCGAGCCAGGACGTTGTTCATGAAGGCGTGTGCCACCGTTCCGCTCGTTTGATCTGCCGTTGGAATGGTTTCCACTCTTCGTGTGAAATGATCAATCATGACAACTATGTAGCAGTTTCCATTCGAACTTGTTGGGAGCGGACCAAAGATGTCTATACCCCAGGTGTGGGCGGGTTCCTCTGTTACGGTTGATTGCATAGGCGGTGTTGTCGTCATGGTCTCTCGGTTCTGTTGGCAATTGGAGCAGACTCGAATGAAATCAATCACATCTTTACGCATCATGGGCTAGAATACCCTCTGCCGCAGTAGGTCGTACATGCGTTCTCTCCCCATATGAACACCTGTGTGTGCCAGCCGAATCACACGTTCCCTCTGGTCTGCTGGAATAAATGGCAATCTTCGAGGTCGAAGTCCCCTCTGCACCTCCACATGGACGACGAGTTGGCCGTTCTCCAGGTGTAGCCGGTCCCAGATCTGTAACAGTTCGTTCAGTCCTGAATTCAACCTCTCGGGTTTCGTCCCTGCCAGTAGATGTCCACATATTTCGCGTACTCCAGGGTCTTGCAGTTGATTGGCCAAGATGTCTTTGTCGGCAACCAATACTGTGTTGACGGGTATGGCTTCAGTTGGCAGCTCACTTTCCTGTATCGGTCGCGACAATGCATCGGGTACCTCATTGTTTGTGCCGTTGACATGTCCGATGGTGAAGTTGAACTCTTGCAGCCGAATTGCCCAGCGCGCCAGTCGTCCGCGCGGATCCTTCGCCGTCTTCAGCCAGATCAGGGGTTTGTGGTCGGTCTCGACATGGAAGGTGGTTGCTATCAGATAGGTCCTCCATTTCTCCAGCGCCCAGACGATAGCCAGACATTCTTTATCCTTGGTGGAATACTTTCTCTCTGCTTCCGTTAGTACTCGACTAGCATACTCGATCTTTCCCGACGGTTGCGAAAGAACCGCCCCGATTCCGATATCACTCGCGTCAACTGACACCGTGAACGGCTCATTCGGTTTGGGGATCGTCAGGCACCGTCGAATGCTGGCAGCCTCCTGTTTGAGTTCGTTGAACGCCACCTCCAAGTCCTCGGTCCACACAAACTTCCTGTCCTTCCCCAGCAGTTGGAACAGTGGCTATGCTTTCTGAGAGAACCCCAGCGTAAATTTCGAGTCGTAACCGACCATTCCGAGGAAACACCTCAGTTGCCGCTTTGACTTCGGTGCTGGGAAGTTCTTAATGGCTGTCAATTTCTCCGGCAGTGGTTAGATTTTTCCATTACCAACCGTGTGTCCCAGACAAACGATTGAACTGCGGCCTATTTGGCACTTTTTGCTACTCAGTTTTAGGCCGGCTGCATCGATCCGTTGCAGTGGCATCAATGAAATTAGGAAGCGGGTATTTGGTAGTGGTTACTAAGTCAGTTCTTCCGTTCAGTCTCTAGGTTTGCACAGATGTAGCTGGTTGGGCTATGTACTGAAGAAGCCGGCTAATCGTCTACTACATCAAGCACTCTGCGGACGCGGTGGCCGACTGACGTAAAATGTGAGACAGACAGATGACCTGCTGTGGAAATGTGAAATTGGTCACTAGGGCTTGGTCACTGTATATGAGCCCGAGTGACCCACGAGTTTGGTGGCTGCAGGCGTTAGATGAGATGGTGACCAATCGGGCTTAGTGGCATGAATATTGTTGTCCGGCCGAATTGCCTGTACGGTAAGTGCACTTAATTACGCGAGGCTGTGAAAACTGTGAGAAGGTTTTTTTGGTGACGATGCCTTACTCTCATCTGTAGCTCAGCCATCCGTTTGACTTCAAATGTGTGAGTGCAGACACAGTAGTTTTGGTGCAACCTGAATATCACTCAAAGTCGATTGCAGCTGCTGCGTTCCCGTGTAATTTTGTCACTCCCCTTCGAAAAGAAACACTAGGCGGGAGTTTCGCGCATATTTGGACTCGTCAGTACTGCATATCCTTGCGACGGCCAGGACCAGAACTCCGACGATGTTTTCACGAAGCAACCGTGAGGATCAGCGCATCATTGACCTCACATTGGACACGACTGAATCACCATATGTAAACACTATTTTTTTTCATTATTTAGGTTTTTTCTCCACGCTTTCTCTTCATCTTTTTCATCGCTGGAGCTTGATTTCTTTGTTGTGGTTGTGTGGCAGTTTGGCATTGACTAGCTCCATCGGTGTATCAGTATGTGGTGATGATGGTAGTGATCAGCGTCAAAAGGTAAAATGCTCGGCACGCTTGGTCCCATAGAATAGTCAAACGTAATACTTCAAGACGCACATTAGAATATGAACGCCGTCTGCTTTTTCGATCAGTTGATTGAGAAAGAGGTTGGTCTGAATAGCTATGCCAAGGCCCAAACTAAAAGTTTCCCAGCCATCTCTTATTTCCTTGGTTCACCGTTGAATTTCTCGCAGCAAATTAGTTCCCAATTTGACGTGTTTTATCAATGATGCCAGTTACTGAAAATAGTAGACTTATGAAAATAGTGATTCAAAGTGCTGTTGACTAGGTTTGGCGTTTCTGAAAGTCAGAGATTTCTTTAAATGACGAACATGCGAATTTCGGTTTGGAGTGAGATAAATACGGTCTGCTTCATCATCATCACCATCATCCAGGGGTTAGAAACTAAACTTATTTGTTTCGCCGAATTGATTTTGAAAACAACACAAACCAAATTACTACCCAGTGCCGGTTTTTTCCACGCTGACGTCCATTTTCTTTGATATGTCATTGATAGTGATCCGATTGATATAAATAGCTCACCGATCGCAGATTACTGGTAAGTAGTTGGGGATTCGATTAATTTTGAGTTGAACGTCATTCACACATGATCGTAGCCTCCGTATTCAGACAAACTTTTCAGGCAGCCTCGCTTGAAAAGAAGCAATAGACTCGATTTTCGCTCTTGTTAGAGTTCGTCAGTAACGCATGTTGTTGCCACTGTTGGGGTTTGCACTCCGACCACGTTTTGATGAGGCAACCGTGTTGACCACTGCGCCACTGGCCTCACATTAGGCACGACCGGATCATCATATCCGAGTAGAGGTCAGCTTATCGGATTGTTCCAGTACGAGACACAGTTACTGTCTGTTAACTCTATTCGATAAACCCGATACTAGGGCAAGAGTGAAACTAGGGTCTAGTACCTCTTTTCGAAAGAGGCTGTCTAGAAGGTTTATCTGAATGCGGAAGCTGCGATCATGTTTGAATGAAGTTTAACTTAAGGTTTATTATTCATTCGGAGTCAACATATTCAAATGGTGAGCATTCGATTTCTATGCAGTGTGTATGCCACATCTCCAAGTGGAGTTATAAAAGAAGGTGTATTTTAATCGAAATCTGTTGGTGAACAGTGCACTAACTGCCGGAACTTATCGATTGGTTAGTCTGGTTCATTTTGACTGAAGGACCAGTTAGAGGTCGTCAGGTGCACCGTTACTGTTTATCCGTTCTAAGCTCCACCAATGAAGTGATTCCTGTTTTTTGGTTGGCTGTACATTCACATAGCCATTGTTCATCATATCATGTAGTAGTTGACCGGCAATTGTCACCAAATCTAACCTTTCATTTCAGCTGCCCTCACGGTCAGTTGTCCGTACGGTTGAATACTGGAGTCTAATTTCGTCACTTTTAGCTAATACCATCCATTCAAAAAACAAGTCTTGTTCGTCCCGTTTTAGTTCCCATGAATCCAGATTGTGCCTTCTCAAGTAAGTTTGACTTCTCCATAGATTACCAGTATGCTGAATATTTTTCTGCATGCATGTCCCGCACATATGCCTACTAGTTCACTTATTACAAGCGTCGATCCAAACTCGGCACCATTTCACCCAGGTATGTGGTGCTTTGGATACAGTTGGTCGTATGTCTTGCTGAAGAAATTTAAATTCAGTCGTGATTGGTTGCTTTTGTTGGCAAAGTCGTTTGGTCGACACGGACTACAGTATCCCTCTGAAACGCAATTAGCTTTATGGACCCGTTCCGTTAGGTTCTCCGTAGTTTTGCCCTTCAGTTTAGTTCAGATGGTAATTGTCGCCGCTGGTTTCAGAGTATACTGGAACCAAATATGCTTCTCCTTTCCAACTAATTTGGAAATGTGCGGTTCGTTGTTTCCCGACCATTGGATTGTGGCTCGTTTTTGTGGAGGTTGCTGACAAATACTGTATATTCGGTTGTTCATTTCTGAAAGATGGTGTTCTGTTTTGTAGGTGATCTGAAATCAGTAATCGCATTTGCTTGACCCCAGGTTATCGCACACCCTCACATAATCATCTCAAATTCGTGGTACCCAAGCTGTTCCTCCTGGATACATCTTCGTGTAGCATAATTATAGCTGCACAGGAAAGCCCATTTAACAGTTTGCTTTCTTATACCAGATTCTGTCCCCGGAAATACTCAGATAGCTGTTACATTTTTGTGTGATATGATTGTCTTATTCTCCCAAGGAAAAATTTAATCGATAGACGCAGGTATTCAACTTGTGTGGTAAACATGTTTTGAAAATCATGCTGTTTCCAATGACACCACCAGTGTTGCTTTACTATAATGGAAGTCTGTCGAGTAAGGTGAAATCCTTGTTACCCAGTCCACGAGTTGTTGCGCCGCTCGCATTTGTGAGCCAAATTTCCAACCCACAATGCGATGGGAGTTTCATTTAAACGGTATGTACACTTCTGTGGATTTTATCCACTCAGCTGGTATTTTGTCATGGATCATCTCCCGTTGAGTCGACTTTGCTGAATGATGGATCGCTTGATCCATGGTAGTGTCCGTGACTCACCCGGCTCTGATTGACCGTCCCCCCTTCTTTGCCTATATCCTCCACTCAATGTCGGATTAATTGCGTTTCCCACTTGTTCACTGCAGCACTCAGCTTCACGACATTGTCCTCAGTTCACACCTGGTCCTTTTCTTATGAAACAAACGTGTTGCTACACCGACCTCCTGTTGTGTGTGTGCATTATTTACAAGGCCAGAACTTCCACCTCGTATCTGATTGGTTGTTAACGTTCTCGTGTTACATCGCGACTATGATTGGTTTAACTCTAACACGTTCACTGACTTAATGTCCTTTGTGTACGTCCGTTAGACCGGTTGCATACATATTAGTTTACGCTCATTACTTCTACATTACGTTCTGATTTACGTTACAACATATGGCGCTGCCCTCAATGTTCACTTCGATGAATGCACCCGCAACATTTTGGGTGGGTCCAGTAGTATTTCCAACGCCAGATTCGTGGATTACGTGAAAAACAACCATTACGGATTACTTGGAGTTGCACAGTCTGTTAAATTCATAGTTCGACCTGACAGAATCAGCTAAACTAAAACTTTGTGCCATCATCTGGGAAGTGAAGGGCAGAGACAATTTGACATCCATTCTATGCGCCATAAAAGCACCTTGGAGAGGGCTTTACACACTGTTGATAAAATGCTAGGGACCGTTATCAACGTATACGCCTCCGGGTTTACTTTTTCCCGCAAACTGGAGAACCACTGGAGAGATTCATTTCTCGCCTTTTAAGAACAATCCGACCGTGTGAGTACTCTAAAATATCTATTGAGAAACTTGGACGTTGCATGCTCATACGACAGTTTATCTTTGAGGTATGAAATGAAAAAATCCCTGAATCCATTTTGACTGAGGACACCTCCAAATTTTCTTGAGAGAAAGCCTGTGAAATGACCCGTATCAAAGAGCAAGTTCAATCACAATGTGAATTGTTCCCGAAGTCGCTACAGTCGGATTCACTGATTAAAAATTTCAAGCCGTCAGCTGCCTCCAACGTCTTGGCAAAGGTTTCCGCTGTGAATCAACAGCACATCGAATGAGCAATCTGGAGGGCCCAGCAAGAACTGTTAAATGCTCGAGTTGTTGTAGGACTGGTCATTTCGCAAACGTCTGCCATACGCTCTCGGTTCATGCACTAGAGGTGGGGTGCTGTTACTGTTCCAGAAGAAACTCCTACCGCAGAAACAGTTTATGCTCTATATTTTGGCGAATATATTGCTGCTTCTGTGTCTGTTAACGAGCCACGATTACCACGTTCAGATGTTCGAACGATTTATTTTCTATTTTCGGCCTTAAGACTGCCTCTTAAAATGGAACTGGATTCTGCATTTCCAATAACTATTATTCCCTATTCATTTTATGAACGTTATTTCAATTATCTACCGGTGCACCCAGCGGTTTATAGATTTGACAGCCACTCCAATGCACCTATAGAAATGAAGGGATTTATATTACTCCAACTGTGTGTTGAATTTCCTCCACCTGCTTCTGTGGCTGTGTATTTATGCAACACTGACAGAAAACCATTGTTAGGTCGTAACGCAATGGTTGCTCTGAACCTGGTACCTTCTATTGAACGTATGACAGTAGCTTCTGTTGACGTACCAACATTAAATCATAAATACCCACAGTTACTTGTGGATTCAGTTGGTCGTGCAGTCAGCGTGGCACGCCAAATTTGTTTAAATTCGGATGCGAAACCGTCCTTCATATCACAGCCGCGACCGATACCCCCTGCAAGGCGAGAAGCAGTTTCTGCCGCTATTAATCTGATGCTTCAGAATGACATAATTGAGCCAATAACATGCTCGGCTGGGGTATATCCATTAGTTACGACTTTCAACAAAGACGGTAGTGTTCGATGGTGCACAGATCTTCGAGCACTTAACAAACAGATTTTGGTTGAAAAATTCATTCTACCTTATCAAGATGAACTGTTAATTAAACTGACCGGAGCAAACTTTTTCTCAAAATTGGACATCAAAAGTGCTTTCTTTCACATGCCGCTTACGGCCGATTCTAGATCTCTCACTGCTTTTCTCAACACAGCAGGTCTATTCCAGTACAAAGTTCTACCAATGAGATTAAGTTCGGCTCCATCAGCTTAGCAAAGATTCATGACTCAGCCTATATCTTCATACCGGGGTTCTATTATGTACATGGATGATATATGTGTTTTCGGGAAATCTAAAGAAGAACATGATTCTAATCTTCATTCTGTGCTGAATCGTCTCAATCAGTCGAATTTCCGTTTGAACATGAACAAGTGTGTATTCTATGTGACTCAGATATCATTGGTGAAGGAGTACGCCACCGACGTGGAAAATACTGAGGCTATTGCAACTGCTCCAAAACCTACGAATCTACTTCAACTCAAACGTTACCTCGGACTCTGCTCATATTACTTTAGCCATTTTCCGAATTTCGCCTTTATGGTCAAGCCACTGCGATTACCTACGTTATCCAATATTCCCTTTGAGTGGTCCGACACCCAGAGAGAGGCCTTTTCCCACGTGAAGCAGATGATTATTCCCGTTCCCGTTGTCAGTATCTTTGACGAATCCTGCAGTACGTTCGTTTCAACAGATGCCTCCGATGTTGGTCTAGGATCCGTCCTTTCCCAAATTCAACAAGGACAAAAAAGATTATTGCATACGCATCACGAACACTTTCTGGTACGGAACGTAAATATTAATCCATTGAAAAAGAAGCTCTAGCTTGTGTCTGGACCTGTGAGAAGTGGTGTGTGTACCTCTTCGGTGGACACTTCACACTGAGAACTGATCATACAGCATTGACGACACTTCTGAATCAAGGAACCAAAGGTCATAGACCATTACGGATCAGTCGGTGGTATGCCAGACTATTGAATTACGACTTCGGAATTAAATATAGACGTGGTTCAGAAAATCAAATAGCTGATGCAGTTTCCCGTCCACCTTTGCCTATACAAACTGATACAGACGATACGAATGGATTCGAAATGGTGGTTGCCATTGATGATCTGAAAATTCATGCGGTAATCAGAGGGCGACTGCGAGAGCATACGCAAATGGACGATGAACTCCAACAATTGAAACAACACATTTCTACCGGGTGACACGGTGTTAAAAATATCACGGACTACCTAAAATGCTACTACCCCTTGTGAGAGGAGCTTTCTGTGATAGACGACTGCATCATGCGTAGATCACGCCGCGTCCCATGAGAGACATCCTGGAATCACACGGACCCTTTGTCGTGCTAGCGAATGGTATTTGTGGTCACGAATGGTTTCGTCAATGGGGACTCTTGTCAATGATTGCGTCCCTTGTCAACACGCCCATAAATCAACCAAACCTATAGTTGCCCCCGTGCAGCCAGTGGAATATCCTATGCACCCGTGGACAAAGCTGGATATCGATATTGTGGGACCTTTCGCAACAGCTCCTTTGAATTAACGTAACATAATGGTCGCCAATTGTTGCTATAGTAAATGGCCTGAGGCACATATTTGTGGAGATGTCACGTCAACCACAGTAATTCATTGGTTGAAACACCTTATTGCCCGCTTCGGGATTCCTGAGGAGATTGTCACTGATAATGGATTTCAGTTTGTTAGTTATGAGTTTGAAGAATTTTTACGTCGGCAGGGAATAAAACATTCGCGGACTGTTCCTTACAATCCCACAAGTAATGGTATGGTGGGACGTTTTAGTCGCTCTTTGAAGGAGTGTATACAGTGTATACGTGGGAGAATTCTGTGCTTCAAGCGTTATTAACTTATCGTACCAGCCACCATAGAGCGAACGAAAACACGCCGGCTGAACTTATGTTCGGGAGAGCTCTACGTACGAAACTTAACGCATCTCACCAACCTGCAAATACCCAGCTGCTTCGGAGAGAGGCTTACCAGAAGACCCATGTCAGGTCAGTAAAAACTCTGGCACCCGGAACATTTATCCGTTTGAAGAATCAGTCACACAGCAAAGGGTAAGCAAACTTTTCATCACCGATTTTCTTGAAGCGAACTCTCGAACCCGATACACACGAGTTGGATAATAATAAGAAATTCAATCAACGTCAGTTATTCACTGGACGATTAATCCGGGCAGTCCCTTTACCTTCACGTACGGAGCAACCCGTTACAAACCCCTCAAGTCCTCGTCACTCATCACGGGTTCCGAAATCGGTGGACTGTTTTATGTACACCTTATTCGAAGCTGACTGAAAAGGAGTGATGTTGTGTGTGTGTGTGTGTGTGTAGCGTGCGGTACGCAAAGGAACCATCGGTGCCATAGGTCGCGGTGACGTGACTATATGGCGTTGCGATGTGTGCGGCCGCGAATGCGNGCCGGCTGGACAGAAAAGCCCCACTGTCACACCTCCCGGTCTTTTTCCTTCGGGTTTACACTGGATATGTGGTGTGTTGGTGGAACTGCAATTGGTGCAGCGCAAGCCAATTGCAGTGATGGCTAAGCGCAGGCGTTCTTTGGCTTCGGTCACTGTGACAGGCTAATCCGAATCGGATGCCGCCAACCGTGTGTCTGTGTACATTCTTTACAAGGCCAGGACTTTCACCTCGTATGTGATTGGCTACTAACGCGTGATACATCACGACTATGATTGCCTTAATTTTAACTAGTACACTGACTTAATGTCCTTTGTGTACGTTTACTGGGCAGATTGCATACATATTAGTTTACACTCGTTACCTCTGCCTTACGTTCTGATTTACGATAAAACACCCCCGCGGTTAGGACAACTACTGACAACTGATATTAATTAACTACTTCAGCCATTCTGATAGCGCATGACTTCGGCTAAACCTGCTTGTGAATAACCGATTGAAATGATTCTTTATTATCAGCAGCAGCAGCAGCATAACAGTGGTTCACGATGTTGCAAAAGTGATGCACAACCATAGGAAAAAGAAAATGCACTGGGTTAGGGATATAGGTAATTGGAAATGATGGGCGTTGCTTCTGAAAACCCATGGCTAAACTCAAATCATCAATAGCAAAGTGCCCACAGCTTACAAACAAACAAATGAGGTGAAGGTGAAAGGAAAATATCATCCGTTAAACAACTTACCTGTGACTTTTACTGTCTCGCTTTATTATGTTCACTAACGCCACTCTGTCCAATAGCCGGTATATATAGGCCTGGTGGGTCGGAAACACCTCAACCCTTAAAACCATGTCACCCTTCAGTCTAGCATTTATCTGTTTGTCGCTAATGGTGCCCTGCTATGAGTCAAGTATGCTTACAAGGGTTACGTGCTGCAGTACCAAACAGAGCACTATGGACAACGAGATATTTTTGGTAATTTGGAAAGTGTAATGATCACCTGAAGTGAATTTATGTGCACCTTTATTTTTGGTTAATTCTCAGTTAACTTCGATAACTATATATTCACAGATTTCTTGACGACTGACAATTAGTTTATACCATTACTGCGCTTAGCAAATACTACGAACATGCTTCAAAGGGAGCCTGTTGCCCTCCTAGTTTACATTCATGATCTACACACTAATGTAGAGTGACAACAAGAAGCGGAGACGACCGCGAAGTCAGTAAGCCTCTGTTAGCTAGGATGATTCTGCTTGGGACTCATCTTAAATATAACACATGACCTAGTTTGTCTCGTGACAGTAAACGCCTTAAACTAGAAAAGATAAATGGAAGGATATCGTTTTCCAATTTTGATAATCATGCTTCACTATACGGATAGTGCATATCCACTTTGCGTACGCACATCACTCAAGCTTATATTAAGTTTTGTTCGCTCCAGGCTATGTGAATCTCTCAGGAACCAAAATGAAACGACCGTAGTCATAGTTACAAACATCAAATTTATTGTCAATACAGTTGCCCAAAAGCCGATACACGGAATTGCCTTGGAATGAGATAGTCCGATCAATACGTGGATTCAGTTAACTAATCGGAGTTATTGGTTGCCAGATGACAGAATTAAGTCGGCCGACCTTTTCTAGCCGACATTAGTATACAAATGCCGAAGCAATGTCTTTGGAGAATAACGGTTTCTGACTATCTTCCCGCACTCGAAGATGTGTGCGGAGTAGGATGTGTTCCAACACGCCGGTCCGTATGTCCATCCCTATCATTTCAGCCTTCAATCGCTGAATGGCGTGCTTGATACGTACAACAGGTGATCCGTCGGTCATGCTGGAACCACGTTCATCCATTTCGTTTTTCACACGTTCCAATTCTTCGCCGAGTTCTGCCAGGGTTCGACTACGTTCGGTAATTCCACCACTAACCTGTCGGTATCGGAGGGTCAGCTCGGAAAGATGGTCCTACAGACAAAAAATACAGACCGGAATTAGTTACTTAATTTCTTGAAAAGGTAACCAATACTACATGTTTGTTTTGCTTCAGTGACCAATTGCACTATGTAACGACAATAAGCTGAAAGCAGAAACCTCAATAGACTAAACAACACGAGGGTCCTTGGACGAGCACTCCACAAACTCCAATAAGGACCGCCACTTCAGGAGAATTTCCGTCAAAAACTCGCCACAGCAGCTACCAAGAGTAGGTTAGAAAGGAACATCAACATCGCAAACTTACTGCTATCGTTATCTCTCGTTACGACGATAAATATCACAGTCTTCAGCTTCGTTGCCACGATTGTTCCCAACTAAGTTTAGATACTTCACAGTATCTAATCGGCATGTGCTCTCCTATAGCACATTACAACGGAATCCTTGCCACAAATAGGTTGAAATATGAAACACACAAAGATCGTTTGAAACTAAACATATTTCTATCTTACAGTGTCCCCACTTTCACAGTGGAACACCAAATTTCTCTCCCTGTGAAAAGCGTGTTGATACATGAGTAATATTCAGCACGGTCACTTCAACCACCATCACAACACCTTAGTTCATTTGACGTGTAAGGCGTCAGGCTACCTTGTTTCCATTTACATGACTTGGACTTTTAAGTGTCATCGCGGGCACTTAGTAAGCTCCCACAAAAATAGTGCTCTACTTATTAATAATGTGATATGCTGTACTATCGATCTGTTAAGGTCTGTCGAAATCAGCTTGATCGTATCTAGTTCCGGTGAACGGTCCAGCAATTCAAACTGAACACTATTCATACTCGATCACAGCCTTCGTATTCAGATAAGGCAGCCGAAAGACTTATCGGAGTGCAGAAACCGTAATCAACAGTGGGTGGTGTTCAATTTAAATGATATTAATCTCTGAACTTCTGTGCGAAAACTGACGAAACCGAACTTCGGTTGATTGGTACACAATCAACACCGGGTTGAATTTTTGCTGTAACTAACCAACTTGACAGGTTATCCTTGGCCTGTTTTACCAACCCTCTGCCTGTTCAGTGTGACTGTAGGTTAACAGACCGTTGGATAGAAAACAGTTGCGTGTCTTATTTTCTGACAAAGAAAATATTATGGCGAGCGTTGGGTACAATCCAAATACAAGACCACACCTAAAGCCAGTGAACAATGACGAGTTGTCCAACCAATCGTGAACTTGGAACAGTCTGAGTGAGGTAATGGCGGCTGGTGTGATTGCTTCCGTAGTCATTTCGCTTAATGTGAGCTAACTGGTGGAGACGACGACGATCAAATACAGTAAGTCTCTTGATATAGTTTCCGCAAGAGGGCCATATTTCCCAGCCGTAGAGCACAAGGGAAAATGTAAACGGGTGTCGTCTCGACGCCACAGATGACGAACGTTGGCAGATATAAGGGGTGATTTTTGTTGATATCTCATCACCAATGTTTTAAGTTGACGTGTGCATGAAACGGTTCACATATTCAGGCGAACTACCTGTAATAGACAATATGTGAGTAGGATTTCCCCGTAAGCGAAGCAAAATTTTGTGTTCGGAAATTACGAAGAGCACGCCACACAAACCAACTCAATTATTCAGTTTGTTCAGCATGGGGGCTAACCACGTCAAAAAACTTGAAACCGGGCTGCTTGTATTCTTGAAGTGCACATACCAAAACATCGTCTACGACAAAATGGAATAGAAACAGACAGATCGGACACAATAGGAGTGATGAACGCCCGAGACAGTGATTTCTAAACGTTTGCTCTACTTGCAAAGTGAGGATACAACAGTATTACCATATTCGAGTATGTTTTTCGAACTTCTCAGCAAACGGTTCCGTTTCAAAGAACGTTACGAGTAATTAAATCGAAGGCAGCCTTTAGTTCTAAAAAGGTCTACAACTGTCGGCCGATACTCCAAGTTCCCTCGTAGGCTAAAAGTGTGTCCAGTACACCTTTGACCAGGTCGAAATCCCGTCTGTTCTTTATGTAGATGGATTCCTCTGGGTTTGGTGGATCAGCGTGAAGCATGACCAGTAAGAAACCCAGATTCGAAAGGGGTCGACTGTAAAGTCTATGGGAATGCAACAGCTGCGATCGGTTGTGAGTGATGTTCGACTTATATGAAGAACCCATATGTGATACAGCCTAGATTGATGCTTCCGTAGTTGCCACATAAAATTCGGTCCTCTAGTTGAAAATGAAAATAACTGTTGAAATGCACCAATCAGTACTTTTACGGTTTTCCAAACTATCAGAAGGAGTTTTATCGGTTTCGACGCACGTAAAGGATAACAGCAAAGAAGATAATATCTAAAAACCTTGTTGTGTTTCAATAGCGTAGGTTTCAGGACCATCTCTGCCTTCGACGGAGAATCAGTCAGGACGCAGTAAATGACTATTCGGGTTCCGTAGTCTACGTGATCTGAAAAGGGTCGGCCAAATTGTCCTTTAACGATATCACCATGCATATGACTACTATGGCACGGGCTATAGTTGGTCCTGACAGCAGTCCACGAACTAACCAAACAAGACGTACAAATGCGTGCTGAAGTGAAAACAAAGAAGAAAATAACCTCAGGAAAACAGTTTAGCTTCACAAAACAACAGAATCAATAAGTGTGTGGGTAATGGCGAACCACCGAGCACACTGCTATGCCAGAGTGTTTTTAACCAAGCAGACGGCACCTACCAGTCGTGTTCAACGGACCCATCAAGGATTACATAGTCCGTGACCAAGTAATCGCCTGAATATCTCACGGTTTCTTCCAACTATCTACAGCCACACTGAACAATGTGCAGTGCAGCGGACGCCCCGTCGACATACAGACTACATGATCTAATCAGCAGACTGTGTTTTCATTATCTCCATGACCTCACGCACTGACGGACTGCAGCGTCGCCCACACACATTCACGATGTTTGTTACAGACTAACTGACGGAAATAACGGTGGTCGATTATGGAAACTTTAGATATGCCTTCAGCACGAATGAGTCCGGTTTTTGATCCACAGAACAGAACTGAGTGTACACACAAACTTGACGTGACTGACAGGTGAGAACTAAACCATCTTTTACAACTACGGTCACGGATACACCACCTTCACAGTCAACACAACCAAGGTTCGGAATGTCTTAGCCCAAAGCAACACCATGTAATTTAAAAGTGCAAAGTACATTTAAAGCCCAGCTCGGTGATTGTTTTCGATGAGACAGAAATCATACTTTTGTCGTGATTTTATGTCCCTTATAGAATGTGTCGACTAGTTAATGCCGAGATTTGTTCGCATTGTTTGTTAGATTATCTCACTTCACTTGAAATGGACAAATTGTTCGTCAGCGGATAAACGACTCTACGCAGTCGGCTAGGATACTAACTATTTTGCAAATAGCGTCACTAAACGAGTTTGTACGACAGCGCCGGTGGTCACTCCAAATGTGAGACAGCGTTTTACACTTGCAACTGACTGCTATGTGGTTGGCGGCATATGGTTCGGATTAGCCATTCACGATGACCGAAGTCAAAGCACGCCTGCGGTCAACCACAGCAAGCGGCTTGCACCGAACCACTGGTGGTTCCACTCACATCACCAGGAGGTGTTTGCGTGAGATCTTTGTGTCCAACTGGCTAATGCTGGCTCGAAACTGAAACCCCTATCTCACGAGAAATAAGCAGAGGGAGACTGCAATGATGAGATCTAAAGTGAAAAAACGTAATTCAAGAATTGGTTCACTGCATGAGCATATGCTAGTGCACTCTAGAGAGGAAAAACAAAGTTGGACTGGAAGAAAACAGACGAAACATTCATCATACATCACACCAACAATGCTAAAGAAAAAGGAAAGATTAAAGTCCACAGAAATCCAGGCTCCTGGAAGGAAGGGCCAGTGAGTTACCAAGCGACGATGGTCGTTGGTCGACGCCAACAAGACAAAAGGGTTATAACTGACCTAATCTAGTTCACCGTAATGCAGTTTTTATCTTTCTACCGACGGTTTACTATGAGTACGTTGGCAACCCAATAATCCAGAACAGTTAGCAAATTTGCGGTCGCACACATAACGCCAAACAGTCAGGTCACCCCGACCTGTGGCAGCGATGCTTCTTTTGCGTACCGCGCGCTTCAGTTCACGGCAGTGCAACTGCTGTCCACTGAACTGACGTACATCCATCCGGGTCACATTTATCCTGACCGTTTGGTTTAACGTCAACTCTCTCCAACATCTAAAATCAACACCACAACGCGAAGAACTCATCTGGATAAAATCCTGGTGTAGTGAGGACGGACGGACGCACTATACTACTGACACCACCACTATTCAGTAGGGAGGCGACAGCATGGATCGAAATGGCCGCGGGGCAAATAAGAGGGAGATGCGGGAAAGATCATTGGAAGGCAGCATCACATGAAATGGCTTTTAATACATGAAGGAGCTGAGAATCGGCGTCCATAGCGACCAAAACATCCTCAGATCAGTGTTGTGTGTAAATGAGTGTTTTTGTGCGTAGTCCGGCTGAGATGTATAAACCGTGTACCGGTTTCCCCGAATAAATAACCTCTGTGTCGTTCGCGTTCTCGGTTCACAACACTGGTATCTCCACCCTTGACCCCCAGGATTTCGCCTGCATGATTTCAGTTTTCCATACAGCAGCTGCTTCGGAATATGGTCATCGGCCATCCAACGGACGTCACCCGCCTCAGTATCAAGGTACTCGGCACCATATCGGACCACCAAATATCTAGACTATGCCTTAGACATTAAGCAGGAAAACGGCCCAAATAGCGCACGTTCTTCTGATAAGACGTCCAAGTTTCACTACTTCACACCAGTCTAGACAGAAGGAAAGTCAGGGCAGGGCGGTAGGTATACAGCTCAATGGTCATCTTCAGGTTGTGGCTTTTCCAGACACGTTTTTCGAGGCTCCCAAAATCAACATTAGCCTTCGCCCCATGAGCTTGTAACTCGCAGTCCGCAGAGAAATCTGTCGACAAATTGTAACCCACCTAGCATAATTCTGTGGGTTCATCGACAACATCTCCATTGGTGCGAATTCCAAGTGCATTTACAGGAACCACTTCGAGTTGAGAGAGGCAGAAGAAAACAAAACGAATTACCTGTGTTGACATTCAATCCGAAATTGAATGTCACGGTCACCCAGACCGCGGCCAGTCGCTGTAGCCTATCTTTGCTGTGAGAAAACGGTACGCTATCATCTGCCAGCAGAGGCATGCGCATCTCTGAGATATAAGACCGGGTTGGGGCACCAAAACGTTGATTCTGTGGGCGCTCGTCCGTGCGGCACTCGAACTTAACGCCGTCCTCCCTCGAGTCCTGAGTAGCAACTGTTGGCATGACAATCGAATATAAACTAAACAGGGATAGGGTTAAAACACAGCCCTGCTCCACGCCAGTAACAATGTCATAATGACCATAGATAAATCCACGCGGTTGTATCTTCGCCTTCATGCCTACCTTCAACATTCGAATCAAATTGACGAACTTACCTGGACATCCAAACGTATCAAGCACCGTCCACAATGACTCGCGAGTCACGAAATCAAAAGCCTTGGCGGAGTCCACGAAAAGGATATACAGAGACTAGTTGCGTTCTCCTCACTTCCCTGGAACTATCGGGCGACAAACACCAGATCGATCTTACTGCGACTCACCCAGAATCCACACTGCTCCTCAAAAACATTAGGCTTCAAAACGTTCGCATACATTCGATTAAAAGGAATCTTTGTAAACAGCTTGCATAGTCAGCTCAACAGGCTAATAACCTGGTAGCTGTCGAGTCGTTGCTTGTTACCACCACCTTTATATAAAAGTGCTGTCAGAGCTTCCCTGAAATTTTGTGGCACTCTTTCTATTGCGCAATTATCCGATCGCTCTCCGCACCTCTGGCAAATCTAAGACCAGAGCAAGTGAGTATTTGAAGGCCTCTTGCCGCAGGCTATTCACAATCATCCAACTAATGGCAGCAGAAAGTTTTAGTAGGCCACTGAAGTGCTTGCGTCACACTTTCATGATGTCCACTGCCTGGGCGCACGAGGAGTGGGTGTCCATGTCAACTAGTGCCTTGGTAAACTGGACGGATAAACCGAAAATCGCCTTAGGCAGATAGTGAAACTACTTGTGTTACCAACAATCGACACAGCCCTGCATCCGCTCACATTGCTTCCTCCACCGGTCGTCCTTGATTCCGCGAACACGTTCGGTCAGTTGACCGCGAGTACTCCGGAATGCTACTCTCGTCTTCATTATCTTAGTCCATTGTGGAGGCGGCAAATGCCGCATTCTTCTCTCATACTAAGCCGGAGAAAGCTGAGTTGTTGTCTTAGAACCAGTCCGTACGTTTCTGGCGTTCGGCACCAAATGTTTTGGAGGATGCTGCCGTGACCTGCTCTTTGAGCTGTTGCCGCATATCCTGGAGGGGGTTGAATATAGCAGCATCGTTCAAACGAGCGGCAACGTATGCTGGAAGGCAACCCTAGTCTCACGGTTCTCCAATCGTTTGACATCCAACTTCCGCCGAATGGTATACAATAAACAGGCATGCAGACATGTGCAAATAATCTGGTTCTGACCAGCCTATGATCCGTGCCACATTCAACACTACGCATCATTCGCATGGTACGCAATTCATGAATGTCGCGCTACTGCACAGTCACGTAACCACGCAAATGATGGTGACCGTTTCGAGGATGAGTTCACATCGTGATATCGCTGGCAGCTGGGTGAATTTGGCTGCTCGTGATAGCCAGCTCGCCATTAGCACACAAGTGGAACAAACGATCATCGTTCTCGTTGACTGAAAGAATACCGTAGGGTCCGAGGAGCCCCCGGCCAGGCTACCGAGTCGCACCAAACTCAGACGCTCAAGCCACCTAGAACAAGCAGTCGGTCACTCACTGGTGCTGTTAGGAGGCGCATCTCCTAACGAGACAGCCAGGACGCA